>BGPR01002260.1:0-11252 GCA_013235015.1 Araneus ventricosus | reverse complement strand
TATTTCTTAAATTGATTGGTAATATCAAGGATGAGATTTTTCCGCTTTTTGGCGGATTTCCACTTTTTTTTATTTTCTTGAAATGAAAATTTTCCTTTTTTTCCCTAAAAAAATCCGCTTCCTCATTTTTTTTTTTTTTTTTTTTTTAAAAGGGGGTTGGAATGTGGTTTATTAAAAAAAAATTAAGAGATATCCGCACCTCCTTTTTAAAGTGAAAAATTTGTTGAAAACCAAGTAGAATGTAACTAATTGCTTACTATCATAAATTTCATTTACATTCAAAATCTCATTTTTAAAAGTTTTTTTCCCCCCATTTTTTACTATTATTCTAGCTACAAACTAGTTGACTAAATAAACAGTTGTAAGTATGATTAGTATTTCATTGTTAATTTTGTATTCCTTTTTTGTCATATGTAATTTTTAAGTGTCCTTTATTTTTTTTGATTTGCTGATTTTAGCCCTGCAAGTAATTAAACAATTATCCACTCACAAATATATATATATAATAATTTATTGCGCTTAAGTTACTTAAAACTTATTTCACGCGTAAAATTTTCAGATTTCTATTTTCAGCTTTTTTGGGGTTTTTTCCCGATCTCATCCCTGAAATATTGAATTTATTTAGATTTTTGAAATCTGTTATGAACATATTTGACTAAAAAATAATTTAAAGATCTTTAATTTTTGTTATTTTATCTTAATGCTGTTGAACCTTCTCCTGTTCCTTCATGGCTGCCTTAATTCTTACATTGGTGGCCCGCCGGGCCCCCTCGAAAGTTGCAAGAGAATGCCCGGAGAAAATTTTATTGCACATTACTCTCAACTACCTGAAATAGTAATTAGAAATCGATTATTTTTTAACAGATTTTTATAAGATAGTTAGTTTTATAATTGTGCAATATTCTGTACATTACCTTTTGACTCATTTTAGTAACAGTTGGTTGTATTATCAGGTTGAAGCTGGTGAAAATTGTTTTCTTGCTTTCCATGTTCCCTTTGTTAAGTATTTGTTATAATGTACTTTCAATAATGAGTTTTACTTTTTTATATTTGTATAAATTGATGGATTGTAACAAAAAAAAAATAGGAAAAAGGAAAATTGTATTCTACAATAGTGAAAGATGATACTGATAAATCAGTTTGCAATTACTGAAATTGCTGATGTAAGAGATTCTTACATTTTTTATACAAGAACATTCATAATATAAGTTCATTTGTTAATTTTAATGTCATGTACATAGTTATGTATGTATTCATTAAAGTAAAATCAATTTTCATTGTGTTAAATAAAACTGTCCTTTTTCTTAATAATGGTATTTAAATTTTTCTTTATGTCTGAGTAGTCAAGCTCTTTATTTATTATTTGATTCCAAGATATTTTACTGCAAATATTTTGTAAACATAGGCGTAAAATGTTAGTAAAATCTTAAATAGAAAATATTATTTAAAAGCATATGTTAAATTGCATGTAAACTGGTTGTGTATTTGAACGTTTTTTGAAAAATTATACAAAAGTTTTTTTAATATCTTTTTTTTTAATTTTTTTGTTATTTAATAAAAATCCATATTGACTTTTAATTAAAAAACATATTTTTATATATTAGATAAAAGTTAATAACTAATGGTAGTTTTATGGTTTTTAAATTGTTACTTTAAGATTTGAGGGGTTTTTTTAATTGCTAATGAGTATATTGGCTTTTGTTAGTTACATTAATGAATTTATTTACAAAAACATTTGCAAATATATCTATGCACAAATGCAGTTTGCTCAGAGTATGTCAAATAATTTTTTTATGAAGTTTCCCATACTTTTGTAGGCGTGCAGTGTGTAGCAAGTCTAGTGCTTTATTTTTCGTCACTATATGAAGTATCCTTATTCTTAATGCATCAGTGAAAATATGTGTAGTAACTTCTCGTAGTGTTTAGTAATTTGTTTTGCTTAAAGACAAGTCTGCGATTTAAGATTTTTTTATATCATAAAGCTTAAGATGCAAATTGGACCACAAAATTTTTAACTAAATGTTTGGAAGGTTTAATCATAATTCATATAAAATTATGGGAAGGATAGTTTGTTACACCAGATATAATAATATTGTTTCTAGCAATGGCATACTTAACTTTTGATCTTTACGCCTATGTATGTAAATGCTAATTTTCTCGCTTTTTTGGAAAAAATAATTCTTTCTCAACATTATTTCTTTTTCCATCCTTGGTAAACCTCATTTAGAAATGGTACCTATTCCTTCAAAGTCAGCTTTTTCACTATGCACTTTATGTATGTACATTAACATTTTACATAAGTCATTTATTGTAATATATTTTTATCCCATTAAAAATGCGAACTAGATCTATTTTTGGTTGCTATTTGTGTTTCTACAAGGTTCGGACATACAGTTCTTATTTTTTCATCTTGTAGAAAGCTATTAGTGAAAAAATTGTTTGGAAGCCGAGGGAAAAAGTAAAAACTGATGTTTTTTTTTCTTTTTTTTTCCTCTATTTATAAACTGAGAGAAACATATGATTTTTGGAACACACACACATTTTGTCTTGGAGATATTCTGAACACTGAATGAAAATCTACTTTCCTTTAAAAGAAATGTTATAGTCTGTTTTTATATAAAAAATTCCTTTAACCATACCAGAAGCTTTACATACAGTGTGGTTTTTCTTATTTGAAAAGCTTAAAAGAAAATCAATAAATAAAAAAAATCATCTATTTCAAAATTGGCATAGAATAGTTAGGTTGAAGAAAAATTGCTTGATAAGTAAGATTTGAAAAATTACTAAAAATCTAAAATTAGCATCAAATATATGTCCCAGTTCATTCAATCTCGGATGCGTGTCAGCAGACACTTGGTTTATAAGCAAAGAATTCAGTAACTGCAAATCCTAATTCATAAGCACTTATTTAAAAAAAAAATTTGAGCTGAATTGGTATTTCATAAAAAATAAACATTTGTGCAAACTTTTCATGATCTTATTGATAATGTTTATAGTAAAGTGATTATAATCATGTTAAATTTTTATTTCTAATTTTGTTTCAGTGTTAATTTCGAACTTAAAATAACTAAATGCCATTTTCTTCTATAGGTTAACCCATATTGTACCAAGAATTGAAAAAAATATATATATATATTAAAAAATAGCTTAAATATGTTTCTCTAAGCCTATATATACACATAAAATAACGTACCGAACTTTTATTAGTTTATTCGACAGGCTGTCCTAAAAATAGGACAATGGTATAATCTACTGTTATTAGTCCTCACTTAGTTGGAAGGGGGAAAGCATCTTAAGCATAGTCTGTTACATTTTTTGCAGTTATTGGTTTTGCTGCACATAGTTTTAGCTGGCGTCTTTGTCGGTTTTCTGGGTTTTTTCAATAACGTGTTCATTTTTAAGCTTTAGAAAATCTTCATTAGCTTGTTGCCTAGTTTTCTGCAAGATGGGTTCCTTGGAATAGAAAGTCCCAAATAGGCAACTGTTATATGTCTTCGAAAATCAGGCAAGCTCAGACTATCATCACTGAATAGCTGATTGACCTTCCATGAAGCAAAAAAGGTTATTTCAAAAGCATTCATAAATAAAGGCTGGTACCATTTTTTTTCTCCTTGAATTGATGTAAAATAAGCTGCTGCATGATTATCAAACAGGTCAACTCTGTTTTTATAGAATATTATGCACATTGGTAGTGTATTGGTCATCACGCATTGTTTCTTCCATTTTCCTCGTTGAATCGTCAGTACCTCGGGATCTGGAGTTAAAATCACTAATTCATTGAATATGTCATCTGAAGTCCACAAAAAATTCAGGATTTCCTGCCCAGTTAAAAATTCATGTGGCATTTTAAAATTGTAGCCCATTAAAATTATTTTCAAAAGAAAACAAAATCCAAGCATGCGAAAGCGGGAAAAACTAGGTGTGCAGTCAAATTTCAAAATGCAACTGACTGCATGAGCATCATGACTCACTTCGTCGAGAATAATCGACTCCAGCTGTCATGTTTGGTGATGATGGCACTTGGTACACCCAAGTGCCTATCAGACGAACGGCTGGTACCTGTATTACTTGTAGAGTTGCAATCTTTGAAATGCATGAGAGATAGGAAGGACTTTCTCCATTACTAACTGATGGGGTTTGGTTGTTATGTATTGTACCGTCATCCTATTTATAGGACGGTTGAAAACATGGGGAAAATTGATCTTCTAGATCAATTGTTTTGGAGGTAATTTTTAACTAGTATAAAAGTATTGAATATTACCTCAATAATATGTGTTTCTTGAAGGTCAAAGCTTTTTAAAAACTTTTGTATTGAACATGTAAGAAAAAAATCTGCGAAAATTGCCATTTTAAAAATTTAATAAAATTTCTGCAAAAAGGGCATATATATTTCAATTACTCTTGAATAACGAATCGTCTTTCATTAGAATTAAAATATTGAAAAGAATTCGTATAAATGCCACTTGTGTGTGCTGACCTATTTTTAGAACGATGAGGAAATTATGGGTTAATATTATTTTATTTATTACTTATATGTTGACATAAATGGATTGTCTTCAATTGAAAACACTGTGCAAGTTTCTCAATATAAATTTTTATTCAGTTTGATTTTCTTTGGTTCTTATGACAAAAGGACACATAGAAAGATTAAGCAGGGGGATGTAGGTATAATTTTGATTTTATTAGTCAAAATTTTGTAAACAGGTATTAAGCTCTCACCATAGTAAACCATTCTGGAACTAACTAACAGAATTCGAAGTTCATTATCTGTGCTTATTATGGAAGAATATATTTTATGTTGGTTTGCATATAAATGTAAAACTCGATAAATGTTGCTATTGATGCTTATTAGTCCTTCTATACAGGCATGAAGATACATTTCTATGAATTTTCTTTACAGTAGAACTGTGGTGTCTCTTCAGCACGCCGCACACTAATTTCAAAATTAAATCCTTCGTTGCAACATTTGTTGTCATTTCCTTACTGAGATTTTGATTATCTATTGCAATTAAAGATAAAAATCACTTATTAGCCAAATAGCCCTCGTGTTGCTTCAAAACGGGACGTTAATATAACCTAACCCTAACCCACTTATTAGCCATTTATGTGGGTCTTAAAATTCACCCTAATTCGACTTTGACATACATAAATGGCATCAGTGGCTTATTTGGACAATATGAGGCCCCACTACGACTAAGTGCCGTAAATTCACTGTCCGTTATCACTGCAATGTGCGTTGAATAGATTTTGAGCCCCCAAAGATCTCGAGACAAGTGCCGGTTGGAAAAACTGCCACAGTATGGCTTAGCTAGGTAACAGTCATTTCTCATTTATTAAATTTAAATTCTGTTTTATATCTTTGAAACTGATGGAAATTGGTAAGAGCCAGTGGTCTGAAAGGCTTTGCCTGATTTTCTTTTTCTTAGTGTGCTTCCACTTAATTGTTTGAAAGTTGCTCACATATCCTCTATGGATTGGTCGCATTCTTCATCATGGATACCTAGATAACAGATTAATAATATCCTGTAACAAGATTTCGTGGTGAAATTTGTTAAAATTAATGTTATGAATTTTATTTAAAAAAATGACATACCAATAACAGAAATACTGTTATTGAAACATATCAACAGGTTTAAGCTGCCCATAATTTGCAATAAAGAAGCTCAGAAATCGACTCTCTTCCATTTTGTTTTTACTTTCTCGTATAGAAAGTGATGTAATTGTAAGAAAAAAAAATCAATATCAAGATATTGATGAATTCGTTCATTTCATCCTGAAAAAAACAACCATATTTGGTATTTTGTCTCTGCGAACTCGATAACTCAAAAATGTAGCAAGCTAAAGGGATGAACCATATTTCCATCAAATCCATTCACAGGTAGTTTGGCCAACCATATGCATGTGAATACAATAACTAAAATGTATTGAGCCAGATTGATGAAATTTGGTATAGGGTTTTATCCATAAAATTATAGATCTTTATCATATTTGAGACCAAATCTGTCTACTTGTTGACTGTCTGTCTATGTCTATTCTTGTATATGTGAATATGATAACATAGCATGAAATTTAGTAAGCTGTCTTGACACAAACATTGTAGATCTATTTTAAATTTTGGACCAAATCTGTCAAAATGCATCTTCACTAAACTATGAAGGTAAACTTATTTTATAAGTACCCAAAGAAACTGAAGGGGGGACATTTTCGCTTTGGCTCCCCCCCCCCCGCCAAAAAAATTTTTTGGGGGGGGGGGGACTTTATTTTTTACTCTTTCCAGGCTGATGATGCCATTTAGCATCATTGGAATAACTTGCTTATATGCATTTCGGCTGAAGAGGGTCTGATGCAGCATAAATGACAATATAATATCAATATAAATCAATAATGAATGAATGATTGTAATTAATTTATCTGAATGAAGCTAATTAATCTCGTATAAATAAATAATTTTAAACATGAAGTATTTCTAAGATGTTTTTTTTTTTTTTCTTCACTAACAATAATTTGAGCTGGAGAGAGTTAGCCGTTTTGCATTAATATATAATCGGGACTCTTTACTTATCGGATATATTGCGATTCTAGAGAACTGATGAGATATTTAAAACATGAATATGATCTATCTGATCATCAATATAAAAAAAAAATCCATTTTTGAAGCCATGAGTAAAAAGTCGATGTACGAGTATTACAAGAAGCAGAATCGATCATTTCTCCCAGAAAAAAACATAGTTTTACCGAGTTTGCAGTCAGTTTATAAGTTTTCGTTAGATAAAAAAATTATTTCAACAAAGTGGCAGTTAACATTTCGCAAAAATACCGACTTAAGTGATAAAATTTCACATTCTTTCCTTAAAACTGAAATCATATTTATCCCGCACTTATATTACTTCGCAAAAATTTCCAAGTCAGAAAAGTAGCAAAAAATGGCAAGTCGATACCTGAATAATCACAAAAGCAGTATTTGTAACAAATTTAGAATAATTCGTTTGTTCTGCTTATTGTGTTAAAAAAAAAAAATGAAAGCTCGAAATGTTTGCATTACGCAGGCGAAGATATCGCCAAGATTGTTTACGTTTCATGATGATATGAAGCCAACTGTGGTTTAAGCGTGGGTATAAACGCGTAGTAACTCGTAAGGGCGCGAACACACGAAGCGTTCCCGCCGAAAGTTGCAGCCGTGGCGCGACATGTGGTCCCGTGTTCTTTAATGACGCTGTTCACACTGGCGCGCCAAACTTGTGTAACCGGTTCTCGTTGCGCGCGTCTCATCGTTCCCCAATGAGGCGGCTCCGGTTTCGCCGGCAAATCGTCGCATGGTCCCATAGCAACGAGCGACAGTGTTCACACGTGTTTTTGTACGAAAGCGTTTTCGCTCTAACCGGATGGCAGCTCCAAGCACCGATTCTGTTCTTTAAAGTTAAATAAAAACTTATAAGATTTTAGATGATTTAAAACATTTTTTGTTTCTTTTTCGATTAATTATATTTTGTTATGCTGATATTATGATTTTTTACAAATAATTAAAGCGAGTGTGTCTGTATTTGTACAGGATGAAAACGTAATATCAAGTTAATTTTTTTCACCTTTTCGAGATGACTTTCGAAAATGTTATTGAATTGTGATTTTAATGTAATATTTTATTTAGAAGGATAATTATAATACATTTTATTTAATAATAAAAGCTTAATTAAACTGTTTTATTATAAAGGCATATTCATATTTTATTTTCTTATAAATATCTTTAACAGGCGTATTGTGAAGAAATGCTTTTGCTAAAATTTGTATCTACGATAATATGAGGGGACGGGTTTTTTTTCCAAGGAAATAGTCTTTTCATCGGCACTCGTTTTATATTCAGATTTTCACTGATACATTAATTAAACTGGTCGCTGATTCATTAAATGCATCAAGTTTCCTTCTACATTTAATTTTTTTACTTTCTCGCATAGGAAATATACAAAGAGAAAATATTGTAATCGTCAAAAAATTCGAACTCGAGATTTTGACGAATCTCCACGTTTTAGACCTCCTTGAGTCCGAAAAACACAAGTTTGGAATTATGTCTGTCTGTGTGAACCGATAACTCGAAAATTATTAGAGCTACGGGGATGAAATTTGGTATGTGATCTTGACACATAATTTGTAGGTTTTTATCAAATTTTGTACAAAATCCGTCTACGGGAAGTCTGTCTGTCCGCTTTCATGTGAACACTATAACTCAAAAACTTGAATAGCTAGATGGATAAAATTTGTTACACTGTTTTATCATCAGGAATGTAGGTCCCAATCAAATTTTTGATATTAAGGAATTTGCTTTTTCCTAATTTAAAGTCCATTTCATAAAAAAGTTAATTACGACGTTCTGAAAATAAATAAATAAGCTATAAAAAATTCAGTTTCTTGTTTTTCGTTAAAATTATTTCTCCACCACAGTGCAGTAAACAACGTCCAGGTGGTCCAAATTCGGCGACTCCATCCTAATCATTTCAATGATGTGAATTTCAAAGTTGTGCAATTTTTTCCTTAATTTTAACAAATTTCAGAATATATTTATATTTATACTTTGCAAAAAAGCAGATAATATATATTTTTTAATGAACCGGTTGAAAATTATTAATGTTTTAGGTCAGTTGAACAATATTTAGCTTATAACTTTTAGGTATAACCTTTTCAGTTCTTCATGTTCAACTTTTATTATTTTTTTAATTTACTTGAAAAATTTGACTTCAGAATCATAAATAAAAATAGATTGAAAAATAATTTTTCTCTTCCTAGCCTTTGTAAAATATGAAATTACTTACTTTTTAAAGCGATTTTTTTCCCTACAAAATAACACATGCAATGATCATTATGAATTGTTATATTGTTTAAAAATAACTCAAAATGGAATTTTTATCAAAATAAAATTATTTGAAATTCAATTACATGCCTACTATTTATCAGGATAAGCAGAATATCCATACGGTATTCTTTAATTTGTGAGAACATTATATGAAACACTGGAAAACAAAAAATTATATGCTAATGTATGTTATTCGGAATTCAATTGAGAATTTTCTGAAACAGTTCCATACTTTATAAGTTGTGAAATTTTTATTCATTATATGCAATAAATGTTTGCTTCGATGGGAGCTCTTCAAATAAATTCTTCATTCAAATAAGTCACCATTTCTGAACCACGTATATCACTCACTCAGAAAGATCAACACCGAATGTGGCCACGAAAGCCGAATATGCAGCGCCACCCTGCAGCGACGATTCGCCAAACGACCCGTGCGAACACCACCGACGCGTTTTCAGCTCTCAGCCGAATTCGCCGTAGCCTATAACTTTTTCGACCGCTTGAATGCTCAGGGGAAAGATATTCTTCCTCTGAGCTTGAATGGGAATGCTCTCTCCACACTTATTCTCTGTGGCTCTCTGTATGTATATTCCTCTTCTATGGGCCAAAGGCTGCGGCCACACGAGCGGTTTCTCGCAGCCGCTGCTTGAAGTCATCCGCAGAATTATGAAGCGCATGGCTGGCCACACCTGGCTGTTTTCACCATCATGGGAAGTTCGCCCGGTGCATTCCGGCGGCTGTCGCGCATGGATATACATAGCTCGGCGTATTCATAGCACGAGCGACTTGTTTGTGCGATTTGCTGCTCATCGTCGTTTCCTTTTGTATTTTCGTGTGGTCGAGGGCCGGATTTTCAAATGGGCAACTGCCTACCCAGATATCAAAAAAAGCTTGTCTAAAAGGTTTTGGAAACCTTGCCGTCGGCAAGGGTAAAGGGTTGTCACAAAGGTTTCCATGACAAGGGTTGCACCTTTCGGCAATGTAGCGGAAAAGTTCGCTAGTCAACAAGAAACAAGGTTTTCTGTAAGATTTTTAGTAAGATTTCCCCAAGCTTTTACGACAAGCTTATTTCAGGCTTTCCTCAAGCTTGTTTCAGGACTTCCAAAAGGTTGTTAAGAGCCCGCCTTCGGCGGACAAAATAGAACCCCCCTTTCCCCATCCGAAGCCGTACTTCTATAGAAGGTTCCAACCCCCCCACTTTTTTCCACCCTCTCTTCAAAGCCGTGCTCCTACAGAGGGGTCGAACCCCCTTTTTGTATCCCCCTTCTTCTGACGTCATCTTAATTCAACTTAGAGTTATATAGAATGTCACTTAATTAGATCAATTAGGAATCTCAATTAATCAAAGCTTAGTTATTAATTTCAATTAATTTGATTAATCTAATTTTTAATTGAATTTACTTGTACGATTTCGTTGTAGATTGTGACAAAACTACAAATTCCTCCTAGCTGGGGATCGAACCCGCGTTCTTAGAATTGCAAGGCAGACGCACTAACCAGTATACCGGACGGGGCTACACACGATAGGACAGGTGGTTCATAAAAAGCTTTCCTACCTCAATTTTGGGGGAATGTTTTCCGAAGCGGTTTGCGCGAAAATGCTTTCGCGGACTTGTCATTCAAACCTTGTCGGTGTGGTAGTTCATAAAAAGCTTTCCTACGTAAACCTTGTGGCAATGGTTTCCGAAACGGTTTGTGCGTAAATGCTTTCGCGGACAGCCTATAGAAAGTGAAATGGCAACCTTTCCGCAAACTTCTTTGCTATCTGGGTAGGGACCCCGCAAATTTCGGGGGCCTCAGGTCTCGACATTTTTTCAGGGTTACTAGCTGCATGGCCCGGCGTTGCACGGGCAATCTTGAATAATGGGATATTCTCTGGCGGAGAGAAGTGAGATCACGTGAGGCCTTGGGATCCATATTTTCATATGCCCGGCTCCATTTTTTTTTCAACAAATATTGTCACTTACTTTCGCCAACAAATATAAATATTCTTTCAAATCTAGTCTTTTTATTACTAATTTTCATATGCCCGCCTCCGGTTTATTTTTTTACACATATTGTCTCTAACGTAAACGTTACATTCCCCCCAAAACTTAAAAAATCCTTTGAATCCTATATTGTTTAATTAAAATTTTTAAAATCCAATACTTTTAATTAGCTTATAGTTAATAACCCAGCATTTCTCGGAATCCACATTTTTTCATATGCCCGCCTCTGTTTTTCCCCTACAAATATTGTCACTAAGCTTCCCCAACAAACGTAAATCTGTTTTGAATCCTCTCTTGTTGGATTAAAACTTTCAGTTCAAGCCTTTTTACTACCTTAAAGCAGTTTGGTTTAAATGAAAATGCGAGAATTCTTTTGCTTATAAATTAAAACAGATTAGCATGATATTTGTTTTGCAAAAGAA
>BGPR01002259.1:176458-186533 GCA_013235015.1 Araneus ventricosus | reverse complement strand
ATTTATAAAAAAAAGTATGGACTTGCAATCAATGTTTCTGAATGCTACTACCATAGGTGGTGCTACTTAAAAGAATCATTATTTAAATTATAGTATTAACTGTTAATCGAGTTATGCAAATATAACATTAGTGTATTATCATCAGAATTAATTTTTAAAACTCTTTGGATATCAAGAAGTGAGAGGAAAAAAAATCAATTTCCAATTCAAGTCTTTACAAGCATAAAGCAAGTCAAGTTAAATAAAATTGTTTCAGTATTTTTTAAAACATTATGGTTAGATATAATTTACTTTTATATCAATTGCAATCTATTTTTTAGAAAATGTCTGCCTGCCGAAGATTAACAAAGAGACACATAGAAGTGTCGGGCCTAAAAAAAATGAATGTGAAACTTGCAGTTCAGGTAAGGAAAGCCATTTTAACTATTTTAATCTTTTCTTTTTTATTTACAGTTGCTTCATAACATGTGTTTTAAAACCCTCCATATTAGCTATTCGAGCATATACTAATAATTTAAAAATGATTGTTTGGGGTTTTTTTGTATATTTAATGTTGATATTCTCCTAGTATATATAATCTTAAATTTTACTCAATTCATAACTCAATTGAATTTTTAAGTTTAAGAGTTTATTTAATTCCATCACAGATAATACATTAAAAGAGACCATATAAAGTAATATGAGCCAAGTAGGAAGTTAAGAAATTGCTAATCAGTGAATTTCTTTTAAATTATTATTTATGGATTAATAACTATTGAAGCAGGGTTGTCGATTTTTTTTATTTTTTTCAAAAAAATCGATTTATTTGATTTAAATCGGATTTTTTTTATTTAAATCAAGATTTTTTTGATTTTATTGATTTTTTTAAAACTATATATATATAATTAACATTTGTATATTAGACAATGAGCGTTACAGTCATAGCATTATATATATATATAACAACATACCAGTCATTAAGCAGTACTTTCTTTTTAAAAAAACAATTTAAAAAATTTAATTCAAAAATGTAACAACTATTTAAAAAATATTTGTGAACTAAAATATAACAATAATATACTTTTGAAATATAAGGCAATTTTATTAAGGAAAAAAGGAACAATATAATAAAAATTGTCATTTCTTGACTACTGTTATATTAATGTATGTTAGAATATTGGAGAATTTTACACTCAGCTGTTCATTTGTTACATTACAAACACAAGTTTTGAAGCTTTCTCGACTCCTAATCTGTTTGACCCAAAACATTAAATAAAAAATTTTCTACATAAAATTTTTAAATTCAGGCTTCAAGGTGCATTGAGTCGCCATCAGAAATACCTGTGTGCCAAAGTTCATGACTGTAAGTGCGATAGATTCGTCTGGACATTGCGTACACGCTCGCAAACATTGCCTTTCATAAGTATAGATCATAGTTTAAATTGCACTATGTAGATGTTTGTATATCTTTTGGAGCATTTATATGCATTACTTAATTATTTTACATTTGAACATTATTGCAATATAAAAACTTTGTTGTCCCCAACACTATTTAGTTTTCTCCAATATTGAAATGAAACTCACTGCATTTTACTATGTTATTTCCTTGTGAACATGATCCTTTCACAATATTTATTTTATTTTATAAAAAAAGGAGTATCTCATACTTTGCATTTTATTGTGTTGCTCATTAGAGATTTATTTAACCCTTTGCTGCGAATTGTGTCAGTTAATGGCACACCTAATTTCACTCGTTTCTCAACCGTTAAATTCAACTATAAATGAAAAATAATAGGTTTTGGATAGGGCTAATAGTAGTCCTTTTAGAATGTATATAGCAGTCTTATGAAATTTTGTTTCAGAATAGGAATTATTAGAGATAAAGTTTGGGAAAATTCCTGGACTCGGAGATAAGAAAGTTTTCAGTTCTGGACGTTTACCATTTTTAGCAAAGTAACTCGAAAATTTTGCTCCGATATTCTTGAAGTTTTAATTTATAATTTTCTGTAAGATTCAACAATAATTTTCGAGTATATCAAGGTGGCTGTATGAAAGGGGGTTCTCATGAGGGGGTGACCCGAAAGGGGGACGACCCCCCCCCCACACACACACACAGAATGAAGCAAGTTTTTTAAAAAACTTTTTTTGTAGATTCTATGTCTAGGCAATAAACTAAACCCATTCATGATGTTTTCGCATCATATTTCAAAAAAATTATTACCTTGCGCCGTAAAGCGTTAAAATCTAATTTGCTTCCGTTCTCAAAAATAAAGATATGGAAACTTCTTTAGTTACATCAATTCAATGAAATATTTTTTTATGTTCTATATATTCTTTCTTTAAATATACATTTAAAAATATTTTAAAATCACTATTTAAAGATACATGAACAATTTTATTTCATTAAAGAAGATTAACTTGATATTTAAAATAAAGTGATTTAAATCAGTGATTTTTTTTAAAAAAATCAGTTGATTTAAATCGCGATTTAAATCAGTGATTTTAATCAACTGATTTAAATCACCGCAACCCTGTATTGAAGTGACTTATTTATTTATATTAATCAAGAATGATAATTGAGTGATGATTTTTATAAAAAGAAAGTACATGTTACATGAATTGATCCGAATTCAAATTGTTTATTCCCTTTAGGTGCTAAGTCACTCGGTTTCAGCTGCATTGAATTTATATGTCAAAGCAACAAATATAGACAGTCAAGCCTCTGAGACTTCTGAATTTGTCTATAAAATGGACAAAATATTCGACAGTGTAAATTCTAGAAGTCTGAAGCATCAGAAGAAGGAAATGTGCGCATTGACTGAAAATAGCGGCCATGTAGAATTATGGAAAAAAAACTATACCTTGGATAGAAAAGTGGCACATTCGTTCAAGTAAAACAGGCAGGAAAATTTATGCAGCTTGCAAGAATGGCTGGTTAATAACTCTTAATGCATTCATAGGAATTTCTGAAATTCTGTTAAAGAAAATTAAATTCATTCTTACTAGTCGATTTAGCCAAGATTCGCTGGAGAACACTTTTTCAACTCTAAGACGAAGAGGAGGGTTTAGGGACAATCCAGATGCATGCGAATTTCGCCACACAATTCAGAAAGTTATTATCTCTAACTTTTTAAAACAATCCATGGGCAAAAATTGTCAGGACGATGAGGCATATAGCCTCATTGATTTCACGTGCTTCAATAAAAACGAATTGTTAGACATTATAAGCTCTGAAGACTGTGCAGCAGAAAATGTACAACAAGATGTAGACATCTTAAATTTAAATATCTTAGATAGTGTTGAAGAAAATGTATTATCTTATGTATCTGGATATTTTGCTAAAAAATATTTGTTATTGAATGAATGTATTGAATGTCAAAAGTTAATGGTAGATGAAGAGAAAATCTTAGACAATCATACAGTTTTTTTGGATTTTAAAGAATATGATACCAGTAAATCTGGTTTAAAATGGCCAACAAATAATTTGTTTCAATATTTTGTTACTTTACATGAAGGTTTTTCATCTAATTTCAATTTATTTTTCCACAAAAATAACATAAGCAAAAAATTCAATGCTGTTTTAAGCAAAGTGAATTTAGAGTTTTTCAATGATCATATAGAGCACAAAGAGAAAGTGCAATTTTTTTTTTAATTTCCTCTTTTGTTAGAATGATGATTAGACATAAAATTAAAATGAAGAACAATGATTTCATACACGAAAAATATCTAGAAAGAAGTTAAAATATGTTCCCAATTTGTAATTGCTTATTTTTTTATGATTTTATATTTTAGCTTGCAAATGTTTATTTGATAAGAAAAATATGTATGTTGTTAAATGAAAAATTATTACTTCTTAATAGAACATTTACCAATGCTGGGCAGAATGAGCGAAGTGCGTCGGGAGTTTAAACTCCTGGTAGGGCCACCCTAGGCGTTAAGGTCATTCCATTATGTCCAGCTCTTGGTTTTTCTTGTATCACTCTCTTATATTCAATATTTTTAAACTATATATAATAAATTACTGATTTGTAGGCAGTATTTGCAGGAAATGTCATGTATTTGCAATGTTTTATAACTTATTATGCTTGTTCAATAAAATGTGATATTATTTTGAAAATTTAGCTTTTATTTTAACAACTTGTTTCCATACCAAATGCAGGAATTTAATTTGTTTTGAATTGTTGGGAATATTCTGAAAATTAACTTCACAAATTAATTTTCTGTGCAAAAATTACATTCTATCCACTTTCACATATGGAATAAGAATAAATGGCCACTTCTTAAAAATAATTTATTGTTGAAGTTTTAATATATTCAGAAAGAGATAGCATAATAATAACCTAATCAAAAAATTGATTTATTGTATAGTTAAAAAAAATTGAAAATAACTCTTTTCTATATCGAAATTACAATCAATTATATTCATCTTGAATAAGAATGAATGTCAATTTCTTAAAAATTCAATTATTGTTGAAATTTAAGAATATTCTTAAAGATTCAGCGTAATATTAATTGAAGCAACAAGAATTAATTTCCTGCAGTTTTAAAAAAAACGAATGAATTTTCTGTATGGAAATAACATCAATTTTTGTATCTGGAATAAAAATTAATGTAAATTTATTAAATATCAATTTATTTAGAAGTTTTAATATATTCTGAGAGAGGCAGTATATTAACTTAATCAACAATAATTACTTTCCTGCAGTTAAAAATTTATGATCAGAAGAATAAATGTTATTTAATAATTTGAAAAATACTTTATACTTCTTAAATTATGCATTCGCATTTTTTTTAATTATTGGAGGTCTACAACAGACGAATGAATTTTTTTTATTAATTTTCTGTATTTATTTTTAATTTCTGTATTAAAGAATAGGTCAGTAAGGTGAGAAAAACGTTATTTTAAAATTAGATGATTTAGGTTTTAAAATTAACAATGTATCAAAATAAATTATTCTTAAATTTAATAATCGTCGAAAAGCGGGCCTAAAAGTACAATAAATACTTTATAATTACTTACATCTTTATCATGACGATAAGGATTGGTTTCGTTTCCATTCGCGTCGCAATGACGTCACGCTGACGTATTCTGGTTAGTTTCCTAGTCCGCGATAGGTGGCGTACTGTCTATGTGAAGTGTAATGTTAAAATTTGCCATTATGGTCTATGGGAGTGAGACCTCTGATTCTTCTTCTCTGTGGTGTGAAACAAGCTTGCAGCAAGTTAACGCAAGCCTCGAAGTCAACATAGGACGAACTTGCAGCAAACTTGCATTGCAAACTCATTGCAAATTAAAGCAAAAACAGAGTACGAACACAACCTAGGATAGAACTCGCGACCTACCAGTTCGGAAGCTGACGCGGTAACCACTCGGCCAGATAAACTCTGAGAGGAGAAGCTAGATTTCGCTAAAACATTGTTCCATTCGATTCGTATACGATTTATTTTAAACTATTCTCTTGATTTCATTTATTTTTTAGTTGCGAATATGATTTGAAGTTAAAGAGAGAGCGATTTTTGCTAATAACTACGTTTTGTTAGTAGAATAAATTATGAAATTAGAGTTCAAAAGTAATTACTTTAAAGTGGGACAAAATGTATAAGTTTATTTTTCAACAAACATTGACTGTTTTTTCGGTTTAATTTTGCTTATAAACGCTAAAATTTCAACATTCAGAAAAAGACGATATAGTTTTCTTTAAAGTGCGAATGCTATATTTAGTAAAAAGATGGAAAATGTTTCAAAATTTTTTTTATAAAAAAGTTAGTTTTTTTACAAATTATCATTGATTTATTCAATTAATAAAAAGAAGGACGGTCTAGGACATGCTATTAAAAATCGGATGTTTTTTAAAACAGAGACAAAGATAATTATCTCTTTGTGCTATCTTTGCATCACGCTTGTTTTGCAAATTTGCATTGCAAGGAAGGTGGCGCTAGTTGTCACGGTGAACTTTCCACAAGTTGGCTTCAAGTTTGACGCATCAAATTTGCTATGACAAGGCAATATGAAGTCAAAATCAAACTTGCTTCAAACTTACGTGCTATATGGGATTCTTCCTTATATGAGTTAGCTTTCTTCTGTAAAGAATTGTTCACTTGGGGCACTGGAAAAAGCTTCTGCCTCTTTAAGTGTATTCTATAGAGTGAAATAGCGTTAGGGGCGTCAGGCGTGAAACGACCCTATTTAGAATGAAATGGCGTTAAAGCATTTTCAAAGATCTCTGGAGAGAAATCCATATACTTACAAATCCCTAACTTCGTTTTATAGACTCTGGACATTTGTGAAGCGGAAGCAAACATTGTTCTTCTTATTATTTAATAACAAACATAAATTTAAAATCAACTGGGTTGCTTTGTACCGCAAATTTCCATTGTGCAAAAATCCCTCTTTTACGGTTCAAAGTTACCGCAGATATGAAAAAAAAATTAATTACAACTTAACTAATGCATATAATTAGCATCCAAAGCATCAAAATGAAAGTTAGGTTTATTATCTTTCACATCTAACCCTTTAACTGCCGGTACTTTCTTATATATA
The DNA here is from genome assembly GCA_013235015.1 of Araneus ventricosus. Classification (NCBI taxonomy): domain Eukaryota; kingdom Metazoa; phylum Arthropoda; class Arachnida; order Araneae; family Araneidae; genus Araneus; species Araneus ventricosus. The sequence goes on along the minus strand of BGPR01002259.1, from coordinate 180,013 downwards.
TGGCTTATAAATGACACCCGAAGTTAAATGCACTTGTCTTCAGAAAGGCTATACTTTCTTCACCAGAGACAGATCTTTCAGCACCAAAATTTTTGATCAAAATTTGGCTCATGGTTTATTCCTCCTGTAACATCCTCAGTGATTATTATATACGATTAAGGAATGAAATACACTAGTCGGTATTGCCAAGAAGCTAGAAAAAAAATCAGTCTCGTACCCTTAATCTCTATTAATATGTTGCTCTCTATTTCACTTTCACAAAAATTTTACACTGATTCAAAGTTGCCTCCACGAGTGCAAAGCATTTCCGTTTTACGGTATTTAGAAATAAAGAATCCTTATACAGAGCACTGTAGCCAATAAACCAGGTGTCGTAAGAACGTTATATCGTCACTGTTATATCAAAACTTCGTACGACGAATTTTCCAAAATATTTTATTGATGCAAAACACTTGGATAAGTTTCTCTCAAATTGCTATATAAGATTTTGCGATTGTTGTATGTTGTCACCAAATGACACAGGTCGCTAGTGGATCCAGTTGTCACATCAGTGTTCTCCTGTGTGTGGTTTTTGACGCAATTTTCAGACAGGAGTAACGATATTTGGTTGGCAGGCAATTCAGAACAAGGGAAACGAAAACCAAAAAGTATGAAGAAAAATTTAGAAGAAAAGAAATATCTGGTATAAAACTTTCTTTTAACTTTAGAAGTCTGAGGTTTACTTAACTTTACATACACTAATTAAATTGACTTTGGACTCTTTGTGACCAATTCCAGTTTCTATTTCAATCTTGCATGAAGTGCAATTCGTTATTAGTATGCTTCAAGTTTATGAGTAAATTATTATAATACGACGACTGAATAATGTGTATTATAAGGATATTGCTCCTTTCTTGGCCTGTCTTTCAATTTTGGATCATTCTGAGTTTTTAAATTCATATCACTGATATTTTATGTGTATGCCACTGGTGTTTTTCTATTCAGTTCTTCGAACAGAGATTCTCTAATTATTACTACGGGGGGAAATAATTATTAAAAAGACAATTTCCCTCGATAAACCATCTTCTACAAAGAAAGGAACTTGTTTTTTTTCGAGCGAAATTTCTTTTAGAAGTTTGTTAAATCCCGTTTTCTTTTCAATCAATTTAATGTAACTTATGGCAGTTTCACCATGGCCTCTATCCTTTAGTTTGCAAACTCTGGAAAATTCCCTAGAAATCATGTACTGAAAATTTTGAAGGCCAATTTGTAAACGGCGTATGAATTTGAGCGTCATATAGTTTTGTTAAGATGAGTGCAAAAACCTCACTACTTCTTCCTTTTCGTCTGGAAAGTATATGAATTTTAGAATATCTAAGTAATTTGATAGCTAGTACCTGGAATTTTTTTTTATCCAAATGCGAGCGGCAAAACTGACTGCTTCTCTCCTTTAATGTTCTGGCTATATCGCATCGCTTATTTTTGAGAATCATGGAAACGTTATTGGTGACAGTTTGTAAATGTTCTTCTGTCCTACTGAAATTGCAGTACAAAATACAAGACGAATATTTGGCATAGCATTTAATGCAGCTTGGGTAACTATCATCTAGCTTGTTTCACAAGTTTGACATGGAACTTAATACCTCCGGAACAATTTTTTAAAAACTTGGCACACATGTTACTCATTGGACGAACAAAAATTGTAATTGTGGGGGTAATCAGTCTAGCCTAATCCCTCAGCGTACAGGAGGAATAAATAGACCAATTGACACGAAATTTGATTCACATCTTTCTTCGTGTAGAATTTTAAAAAAGGTGGGATAAATTCTTCTATAATTAGTCTTCTAGCAGACTAACTTCCTTGAGCCCTCCCTCTCTTGAATTGGATCTGGCAGAGTTTTTCTAAATATATGTTATAAAACCTATTAGCACAGGATATTTTGCGTTGTCGCCACGATATTCTGAATCCCGCAAAATATCGTAAATATATCGTATGAATATTGTAGAGAATCTTGTGTATATAGGGAATAGACCTCCCGAGATGAATATTCGTTTACATGTTTCATCATGTCAAACTAAAAAAATATAATGGGATTAAATCTCCTTTAATCAAATCCTCAGTATGCCAACTACACTGGTGTCAAAAATAATGTACAATTTTGAAGATGCTACAAAATTGGAGATAATATGGATAATATGGTTCACAATCAGTTTCAGGGAATTGAGGGACATACTATCGCCGGAACTCACACTTTACAGTGAAGATTCGGTCACGAAGGCAGTTAAGGGGGCCACCATAAGGGGATGAAAACGAAAATGGAATTCGACCCATACTGTTTCACAGAAAGCTTATATCGAGATGTCATCAATGGTTATGTTTGATGTGCATAATATTTACATGCAATTTTGTAAACACAGCATAGATATTCGGGAAGATATAAAGGTTTTCTTAAAAAATCCAAAATTTTTCTGCATGTTTTTTGCTTATAACATACAGAGTTTTGCACCAAATTGCACGAAACGTACAGAATACTTACCAATATATAAAAGAAACATTTTATTAAAATTTGAATTGGAACATTTGAATATTACACGAAATATGAGCATTTGTAGTAAATAATTGTTTACTGCGCATGTGCGATATGTAGCTTAATTTTTCTTTCATATCTTCAGAGCCAGATGTATAGGCAACTTATATAAAAATTGCATTTCAATACCATTACTATTCAGAAAGATATCGGCATTGCAACTTGGTGAATTTCGGTACACTTTAAGAGAAATTAATGATGATAGATCTTGCACATATTGATATTTTTAAAACTTGAATCGACGGATAGTAATCGTCGAACTGTAATTTAAATTACGTATTTAACTTATAAGCATACATGAATATTCAGGATATTCAACTTTCATAAAATTCAATATTACTCTTCTCGAGTTTGCCAAGTCAAAATCTCGAGTTCGAATTTTTTGACGAGTACAATACTTTCTCTTTGCCCTTCGTATAGGAGAAAGTAAAAATAATATAATGGGAAATGAGCGTCAACGGACTCTCTTCTCGTTTGGACTGAGGTTTATTATTCAACAAATGAAACAATTAGCGTGGAATTTTGATCGACCGCGTTCCTAAAAGTATAAGATGCCCTCACATGAACCCAACAAAGTAAAAGTGATAGAAAATGTAGTATACTATGCAATCAATTAAAGAAAATTTTTATGCTTTTAATTTGTGAATTATTTTATTAGAATATAATAGATAAAAATATATTAGATAATATAATATATAATAGATAAAATAATATTAATAAACACCATAATAATTATATAATGTTCCGTTTCTTGTCTTCCATCAGGTTTTGATAAGAAAAAAGCCAGGCAAAGCCGGGTACTCCGCTAGTATATTATAATTTTATTATATAATAATAAAATATAATATTATTAGAATATAATAAATAAATAAAATAATATTAATAAACACCGTAATCATTATATAATGTTCCGTTTCTTGTCTTCCATCAGGTTTTGATAAGAAAAAAGCCAGGCAAAGCCGGGTACTCCGCTAGTATATTATAATTT
>BGPR01002259.1:126379-176448 GCA_013235015.1 Araneus ventricosus | reverse complement strand
TCATTATATAATGTTCCGTTTCTTGTCTTCCATCAGGTTTTGATAAGAAAAAAGCCAGGCAAAGCCGGGTACTCCGCTAGTATATTATAATTTTATTATATAATAATAAAATATAATATTATTAGAATATAATAAATAAATAAAATAATATTAATAAACACCGTAATCATTATATAATGTTCCGTTTCTTGTCTTCCATCAGGTTTTGATAAGAAAAAAGCCAGGCAAAGCCGGGTACTCCGCTAGTATATTATAATAAAAGGGTTATATGCATAAAATTTAGTGAAGGCCGCGGTGACCTGGTGATAAGGTTTTGAATTCGTAATCGGAGGGCACCGAGATGGAAACTCGATTACACCAAATATCCGCCGTGTATGTGGATCTAGTGCTCATTAAATCATACATCGAAGGTCAAGTGTGCTCCCGCTGGTGTGGCTCGTAAGTTTGGAGAAAAGGTACTGAAAAAAACACTCACATTGTTTTAAAATGGGAAGTTAATATAACTAAACTCAGCATAAACCTGAATATTTGAAATATAGGAACGATTTAAAGATATACTTTGTTTCACAATAATATGAATGAAGTGTGTATATGCAATCAATAAAAAAGGCCGTTAAAAAACTTTAATTGCAGAGTATTGAGTGTTGAATTTCTTAGGTTAACAAAAAATTTAAAAAAAGCGTCTTTGAAAGAAATGCATTGTTCAGTAAAAGTACAGCGACTTTCTCAAAGAACATAGATTCTGCAGTATTTCGATAACAATGGCTGCAGAGCAGTAAAGATGTTAATGACAATTACTTCGCACTTGTTCCCAACGAATGCTCCGAAACAACTTTTAAATCTTATTAAATCCTCAGCAATTTTCACTTTAAACTTTTTAATGCCATGAGGATTTAGATTCGAGAAAGAACAGAACACTCGTTTAGCTCAAGGGATGATAAAAGAAAATAGGGCGTCGTAACTTCGGCACTTAATTAGGAAACGTCAACTTCCTGAAATTCTATTCGCAAGCAGATTACAAGTTTAAACTTACAGAGATAGGACTTGATTTTATTTATTTTCCAATAATCGGAGGAGGTACGGCTTTTATGTAATGAAAAACTTTAAGACAACGCTGTCCAAATTAATAAGAAGCGCAAGAGAAATGCGTTACTTAATTTTTAATAGCAAAAGCTATCAAGTAGTTTAACAGTAAATGCAACACAAATAATAAATATAAAAAAGTTTTAAAAACACGCTTTTAATCACTATTTACTAGTGCTTAAAGAGTAGAAAATAAATCTTTCATTATAAAAAATTTGGAAGTCCAAAGAAAATTTCAAGAGCGATAAAATGCTTTAAGTAAGATGCTTAGAAATACTTTAAATAAGTTTTAATTTTTTTCACATGTATAATTAGGAGCAATTTTTAGTAATGAAGTAAGGCAATGTAACTGAATAAACGGTGCACCTAGAAAACCACCGGTATTTCTTTTAGATATGGATAATGGGAATTTCTAAACCACAGTATAGAAATATTGGATATACAAGGTGGTCATGAATTATTTAACCCATTTCAAAAATTAATAAAAAAAACCAATAATGTTACAACTACGGTTTTTTTAAATAAGAGAGCAAATAAAGTTTTTTTTCAGCTAGGTGGCGTACCATTATGCCGTTCTAAATTTGCTACAGCGAGAGATTTCCATATGCAATGGCTACCGATCAGCAGAAGTCGATGCACGTTTTCTGGCTTCGTTGTTTTAGTTTTTCTGGAATATCTCGAAAGCTATAAGGTTTTCGAATTACAATTGATTTAACAAATTAAAGAGCTTAAAATTCCCTACAAATACATCCAATTATTTTTCTTCTAGATTCAATATTTTGCAGATAATGGTTCTCAAAATATGGGAGATATCCAATAATTTACGATCACCTAGACCACCGTAACGGCGCGTTACCTATTTGAAATAAAAACTTTTTAAAATGTGTTCTTATTTTTTAAAAAAAGTAGTTGTAACATTATTGGTTTTTTAAATTAATTTTTGAAATGGGTCCAATAATTTATAACCATCCATCCTGTATGTCTTATACATCTCTTCCCTCCAAAACATGGACAGATAATCAGTTCGCTATCTAATCTTTTTCACTTTTGTAAAGAATGTTAATTTTTAATCATAAAGTTTCTCAAATAGTTTAACAATAAATGCGTCGCATATAATAAAACAATATATATAATTCATAGACCATTACTATATTTTTTAATGTAATAATGTATCCAATGTTTCTCAAATTTATTGCCAGTTGACGCTTCTCATATGGAAAAGAAATTATTTTAAAATAAATCGATTAACTGACAGTTACGTTATGAGTATAATTAAATATTGCCACTGTCATCGATAAATAACCTTTTGAATTATAATCTTAAATATAGCAATCTTATATAAGAAAATGAAATTTTACATCATTGTTAAGGTAACGGTAACCAGATGATATAAATGGACATATCACAAGTTCATTCTATGAAAAGGATTAACCCCTTCTTGGTCGTCGTCGTACGTCATACGTTCCCTCTTTTGGTGCCTGTACGGTGGCATCGCATTGCGTCGCCAAAAAAAATTGAAAAATTGAGTCGTTGAAAGTGAATTCGTCGCTACTTACGCGTCTCATAATATTCAGCGATTTTGACAACGTAATCAATGAAATAATCGGAAATAAATGATTTCAATGTGCTTTTAACGCTCTGATGGTCAAGAAAGATTGAAAAGCCATTTTCATAGTAAGGTTGTAAAACCATTTCAAAGAATAATTTTTACAAATCATTAATAATTCTTTTCCTGCAGATATTTATCTTGAATACCTCAAAACAATAGATTTGAAAAATATATTATCAGAGAGTATTTTGTCCTAACTGAAAACTTGGGTACATTGCAGGGAAAACTGGATATCAGTGAACGGGATATCGCATGTATGACCACAAGCAAAAACTGCTTGCTGACAAAAATATTTTGCATTTTCGAATTCAGCATAGAACATATATTAATTTTCAGCAATTAAAAAAATGCTTTTTTTGGTCGAAAATTCGAAAAAAATAAGACCAAGAAGGGGTTAATGTTCTACGCAGTGTGATTCTAGAATTTGGGATCAGTTTCAATTGGAAATTCCGGCTTCAAAGAAACATGTATATTAGTCGTCAATGAATTACAAACCATTTTAAAAACCACTTTTGGCCGTTTCGGTAGGATTTGGTTTGGTTTTTTATGGCGCAAGGGCCATGGGTTTGACCATACTGCGCCAAACAAAAGGTTAAAGTCATATCAATGTAAAAGAATTAGAATAAGTTGATGAAACGGTAGAGCGTTTCGGTACGAAGGCATATTTCTTCTGTGCCTTGGTTTGTTGTCCAATTTTTTCAAGAAAATCCCAAAAATATTTAAACTTTATTGATAAAATACTAGTAAAATGGGTTGAATTTCTATTCTATTAAATTTCAAATCTTTCTGTACTTCTTTAACATGACACATCAGAAACTGAATTTTCAAGTTTTTCAAAATTTTACGGTTTGTCACAATTTTCGCTGTGAATACTTTAAAATTGTATTTTTACCTATAAAGCATTTGTTGTTTGACATTTCTAACTAGATATTCATATTTCTCGATATTTTTATACTTCATTCCATATTTTAATAACTCGCATTTTATTTTAAATATTATATACTATTTTCATTTAGGACATCAAGCATATAATCTTTCCAGTTAAAGCAATTATTGTATTTTTCGGTTTCAATTATATTATTTCCACAATCAGATTAAATTATTTTAGTAAACTCTTCAGATTGCAAAGTTAATTAGTAATGTTAACAAAATCACTCAGCTTCTTTGATAGCAAAAATGAAGACTTTACTCGCACACTATTCATCAGGTTTACGATAAAATTAAAACAAAGTAAAACAAAAAGAAATAAAACTAAAACAAGAAAAACCATGTTTTATATAAAACGTGCCAATCAACCTACGATGCATCAGCAAATAATTAGCTCTTATTAAACACAACCCTTGAGAACTACTGTAAGTAAAAAAAGCGCTACGTTAGCCGAGAGTAATTAGATTAAATTGCTTGTGTTTTAAGAATCTGCTTGATTAACTCTATTCTCAGCAGGATTTTTAAATCTCATGGTTAAGTCTGAAAACAGAAACAAAATCAAAACATCTTGGTAAAATCGCGTTAAATATCTGTTCTTGAAGAAAGAACTTCTTAAGACAGAATTTATTAACATTGAGCTAGGATTCAAAGTCATACGATAAAATTCTTTTTAATGTGCTAGTTAATGAGATGTTCCCTTTTGTAAGATAAGTAAAAATTACTAAAGAGAAAATTTAAATTATAGGGTCAATTCATCCTCCCTTGATACTCCTCATATGCTTCGCGTCAATTTAATTTTGGTATCCACTGAGCGCTCGTAAAGAGGAAAAAAGGGCGTCATATACTAGCACTGGATAACCACAAACGGAACTACCCCTGTCCTGTCTAGGCATCCAGGGACTAGTGAATGAAGAAGTAGAAGTAGAGAAGTAGAAGCAGAAGTTGCAGTAGCTCGAGCCATCAACGGTCATGGCCCAACACCTCCAATAGCAGGTGCGTACTATCATTGCAGAGGGGTAACTCGACACCCACCATTATTGTACCCCCAGGGAAAGCGAGATCCTTCTTACTTATAGGGCACTTCTCATCCCCGAACTCGTGGGGCCCCCCCCCCCCCCGAGAGAGAATAGCACTGGATAATTTTTATTTTAACCCTCACCGACTTCATCTACCTACCCAATATGGTGTACGGCGCATGAAAGCCGGCAGGAAATATTCATAAAATAAACATGTCAAAGCATATCAAAGCACAGTCTCAAAATGAAGAACCTACAACATACACGTCAACATTAGGAGAAATTAAGAAAAATAATGGCAAGGAAAATTGCAACTAAAACTAAATATAAATTAGTAAAGATTACAAAAAAATAAAATTCCAATACGAAATTAAAAAAAGCGGAAAGAAAGAACAAATACGAAAATATAAAAAATAAATAAACAAATTGTGGGAAAAGTAAATAAGCATAGAAAAAGATAGCACTGGATAAGGCAACCATGCATTGGATGTTAGATGACAAGTATTCGTGTCTTTGATTTTAATAATCGAAATATTTTCATAGAATACTTTGGGTTCAATGATATATGCGATAAGAGTATATATCAATGAAAAAAGAGATTTTCATAAACAATTTCATTAAATCCAAATTGTACAATCTTCAGCTATGCTGGAATCAGTTTAAAGATATTAACCAGACACAACAAATCTTATTTTTCAGGCATTTTTTTTTGTCCCACTGTACAACTCGAACTTTTTCAAGATCCTTTAAGTGTTAAATCCGGTTAATATAGCATTTACAGTGGTTTTTCCGCTGCCACCTACATGGATTGTTATTCATGCGCAAGTTACTCCCCCTCCACGGACAATTATTGGACACCCAAATAAAATGGCGTTTGTTAAAAATAAAAAAAAAATGTTCAAGATTCTATTTACTCTTATACAGTAGAACCTCGAGAATTCGGACCCCAGGAATCCGAAATTTCGAATAGTACAAACATCTTTTCTTAGTTTTCTGGAAAAATTTACTGAAAAACGAAGGAAAAATAACAATTACGGAAAGCTAATTAACGTATAAAGCTAATGTTTATTCCTAACTTAAAAGAAGTATTCGAATTTGTCTTCAAGAATGAATAGAGCACTTTAATTAGTAGGAACTAACTCAGATATCTATGTTTTACCCTTAACTTGTTTGCCACAGCGAATCGCCGAGTGCTCTTTCCGTACGCCTTCACAGAGCAATCAGTCAATACTCTACTGCATTTGATATATCAAGAGTATTTTACCGAATTTCTAGGATAATCCGAATTCCCGGAATCCGAACAAAGGTCACCCCCAATCAATTAGGATTCACGTGGTTCTACTAAAATATATATTATGTAATTTACTGCATTAAATTAGAGAAAACTACGGATATGAGATCTTGTAACTTGTCTTATAATTTTTCCAAAATTCTTCAAAATTAATAATTGATGCTTAAATAAATGAAATTATTGTGCACTATTAAAACGTCATTCTCATTATAGGAGAAATCTCGCCCATCTTCGCTATTTACCGAAAACTTGTCGTCACATTCAATTTCTTGAAGGAATCCAGGTCAGCGAAGAAAAATAATATCGATAAGGCGTTATAAGCACATATCGATTGTCAAATCGCCAAAAGAATTCGCCTACGCATTATTATAGCTACCGCTAGGACGAAATATGACGGGCGGAAATCCCTCGCTTCGTATAAAAATGTCTCTCGCATTCTTGTCTGCTATGACTCATCGCCAAAACTTGGGGGAACTTCATTAATAAAACAGCGTCGATATAAAAATAGTCGTTTAGAGCCCTTGGATCTGTCGAAAAGATTCTTTTATTTTTGCCTCACTACATATTCTGGAGAAATAAAAAAAAAGAATCATCCAGTTCCTATTTCGTTGGCGATAAAAACCTTCTCTGCAATCAAACATGGCTTTGCGAATGTCATTTTATGATGATGGAAAACTAGAAGAAGGCTCCTGCGATTCGATACAGAAAGTAAAAAAGTTAATCGTTATCGTAAAATATATAGAAAATAATTTATCGTTTGCTTGTTTCTTGCATTCTTTTTACTCGTGTTTTTAAAAAAAGTGACTTGAAAAACGTAGCAATCATTTTTATGGCACCTCCGTAACTTCAGGTTCTTTTAATGGTTGCTTTTGATGCCTTTTTTATGTACATTTAATGCTTTTTGAAACAGCTTGGGTTTTATGATGACATTTCAAACCCGCAAAAAACAGTAAAACAACTTCAAAGATTAAACCAGCTAATGATGATAACGATTAGTTATTGATTTTGTGATGGGCAGATTGATTGCTTTGAAAATTATAACTGTCACAATAAATGCCATGCTGTCATACTTAATGAGTACTAATAACTGTCATAATGTATTCAAACATTTTATGAAAAGAGACTACACTTTGTCTTTAATCTAACTATTTAGTATTTTCAAGTTATCAAAAATGGGTAAGTAAAATCACATCTAGGTAAGTAGTGCCCTAGCCATATACGGATATTTTGTGTCCATGATATACAGGGTAGACATAAATTATTGGACCTATTTCAAAAATTAATATAAAAAACTAATAATCTTACAACTGCTGTTTTTTTAATGAGAGCGCATTTAAAAATTTTTTTTCAGATAGCTAAAGCGCCGTTACGGAGGTCTAGGTGGTCGTAAATTATTGGACATCTCACATTTTTGAGAGCCATTATCTGCGAAGCTATTAAAACTAGAAGGAAAAAAAGCACGTATTTGTAGGGACTCTTACGCTTTTTAATTTGTTAAATCAATTGTAATTCGAAAACTGAATAGTTTTCGAGATATTCAAGAAAAACTGAAAACGGAAACCAAAAAACGCGCATCGAGTTCTGTTGATCGGTAACCATTGCGTATGGAAATCTCTCGCTGTAGCAAATTTAGAACGCCGTAATGGTGCGCCACCTATCTGGAAAAACTTTTTTATTTGCTTTCTCAGTTAAAAGAAAATCGCAGTTGTAACATTATCAGTTATTTTTATTGAGTTTTGAAAAGGGTTCAATAATTTATGATCACCCTGCATAAGCAGTTGAAGAGAAAATCACATATTTGTACAACATTCGCTACTATTTCATTAGAAATTAACCGATACTTCTTTTATGTTGCATATAATTCATGAGCTGTAGCTGTAAGCAGACAATTTAATTAGTGTTTTGCTGAAGTTACGTTTCAAAAAAGATTAGCTTTAAAAGTTTGATATCAAAGTTTCATATATATCTTAACTTTATGAAAAGGGGTATCGACATCTTTAAAATGATAAAATAAGGAATTTTCTAGATAAGATTAGCGTTTTATTTTTTAAAAACACTAAGGCATTATAACGACGGATTTCAAAATTATAAATCTGGGTCAGAATATCATTTCACCTTCATCAACGGCAAGACGTCTGGCCTCCTAACATGTAATTTGATTCCGTATACACGGAGGATCAATGTCGGAGTCAAGGGTCTTCGATTACCAGTTTACCGGAGCCATAGAACAGAGTATATAAAGAAATAACTTATTAATATTGTAAAAGAGCACGTAAAGACAGAAGGAAGCAAAATTAATGAGCTGGCTGCTAATCAGAAGAATGTTAAAAATAGTGAAATTTTTGTATTCGTTCAGGGTCTTCCTGGTGAAGAAGATCCCTGAAATCTAAGGCTCTGTGTTTGTTTATTTTGTTATATGCATTTGGACTTTCTTCCAAAAATTAATTGATTTATTTGCTTTGTAAATACTTATCACTGTACATTTGGACTCCTATAGTTCTATAGCACACGTCGTGCTGGTGTGGGGATTATTTCGATTGAGTTTCATTTCGAATGAATCTCTTAAAGTGTCGAATTATATTAATTTTTAAATTGCGAGGGAAAAAATAAGACTCAGTTCACATTATACAGTGAATTGATTTTTTCAAAATGCTGTATTACTTATTTTATTTTGTATTATATTTGTATTTTTTAAATATCGGTTATGAAAGATGGTAAGAGGTGTAATTTTTCGAAAACAGATTAAAATTAATATTATTGTTATTAATTCTTTTACGTTCAACAACAACAACAAAAATTCATTTAAACTGGAGAGTTTTTTATACTGGGTGATTATAATTAAAGCTGCGATTTACAACGCTGTAAATTAAGAACCACCTGAAATACACTAAGAGTAATAGGATTTTATTTGGTGAAGGAAAATATTTTCTTCGAACATTTACCGATAGTTAGAGCTGTGAAGACCATTATAAAGAAAGTTTAAAATGGAAAAAGTCGCTTTAGGGGAAAACGTCTCATACGAAATCGAAACACGAGAGTGCTGTCAGTCGGAGGGAAACAATAGTCTGTTAGGGAAAAATTGCAATTTAATTATAGGAAACAATAGTACATATGAACAGAGAAAGCATTCTTAGAAATATCAAGGGAAGAAAGTCTTCAAACAAACACCTACGACTTTCCCAAGATACGTTGATATGCTGTCCAGAGTTTCTGAAGTTATTTGTTTCCTTAACAAACAAAATCCCATCGCTTTAAGTTATTCAAGTTAAATATCTGGTCATTCTTAAACTACAGCCTTTCAAAATCGAAATGTTAAGTAAAATCACCCTGTAGAATGGAGAAATCATGTTGTAAAAATTTAATAATTATTGAACAAATTTTTTTCCGACCGGCAAATAAAAAATTATATAATTTCATATGGAAAAGAAACTGTTACAATTCTCTATTTTCAGAATTGTAATTTTACTAATTATCAGGTCCTTCTGGCAATTCAAACATGAACAGATGTACTTGAATTATTAACTATATCGTCGCTTAACAAGCAACAGTACCTATCTTTATTTTTTGAAATTTCAAAGATGAGGGGGAAAAATTGAATTTTTAGCACAAAATAACGAATATTTCTAAATTTTTTAATATTTGAGATGAACATGAGACCTCATGTTCGTATCAGATGTTAAAAAATTCAGAAATATTCAGTATTGGTTACAAAAATTTTTTTTCCTCTTTGAAATTTCAAAAATTTGAGATAGGTGGCGTTGCTTGTTAAGCGAAGATATACTTTTATAGAAATGCGCGATATATATATATAATGAGTGAAAATGTGCTACAAATCCATACCCTTTAAATCGGGAAAATTGCCTTAAGAGTCATTAAGCCATTTAAACACAGTTTTGTTTCTCTGTTAACTCATTAGCTAAGAGAGGACATGGAATGTTCATTCCGTTTGTGGGATATAATAGAGGTATTATATTTAGTTTTCGTGAAACAGAAGGGTTCACGAATATTCTAATAATTATTTCGGACCACAAACTTATATGTAATGGACATAGTATATATTTCCCTAGCTTTCTATGAATCGGCATAATTTAGGATTAAAGCTGTCTGAACATGTATAAGAAAAGTTCCCGTGTTTTTGCTTCTCTCATTAAAATATAATTTTATTACAGCTTGATGTCTACATTCTTTTTCGATCAATACGAAATGTAACGACGGCATAAATTTTCTAAGCCGTTAAAGGGGCATAATTTGGAAATATACTTTTTTAAAATTATATACATGCTGTAGCTTCTCGCCTTTACTCACTTTTGAATGAAACGGTATTTATTTTACAACGATTTAAGATCTGCATTCATTTAGAAGCAATACATTATTTCCAAAGATTTCCGTGATCGGCTATAATTTAGAAATAAAACTCTATAACAAGCATATAATGAATCTCCTACTAATTCATTCACGTTCGAATAAGAAAGAATTTCAACGGATATTGGCCCTCTTTTAGAATCAATACAAAAAATGCGAAATGATCACCCTAATTAATAAGCCATTGTAAATCTTAATTCTAGATGGACAATTTCACAATACTATTTTAGAAAAAAATTATATGGCAATAGACTATAAGATATTCTTATAAAAGCATTCGTTGGTATATCATTCGAATTTATTAAAGTGTTCTTTTTAATGTAACTTTCTGCCATTTTTATCCGCAACAATAGTACTGGTAATGAGGCATTTTGTTGTTCTTCAGAAGCATATTCAGTTATACATATCGCTGCAGCCGATCGGAGTCTGGTTTATACGTTCGCATATTGAACTCTTAAAAATATATTTATTTTTACTTTAAGTGCATTGTGGAAAGGAATACCAAATCTGTGCAAAGAAAAAGTCTTTTGTCAAAAATGGTGCAATGAAATCGTTTCAAATATTCCTTTCAGTACTTTTCGTCTTTCTCACAAAGAGATGTTATTAAAGTAAACAGAGAAAACCATTCAAAGGCATTTCAAACTATATTCCTTTCAGTAAAAAGACTCTTTCGCTGTTTTCTTCGATTTATCAATATGAAAGAACAATTTTACATCCGTAAAAGACTTTAAGGCTCTTTCGAGTTCTTAAACGGAGAATTTCTCGTGATAATATTTTAAGTTTTGAAACGGAATCTTGGAAAACGCAAAGTAATATCCTTTTTGAGTAGTTTCAAAATATTGATCTGATTTCAACAATGGTATGAATTATAGACGAAAAAAAGGGTTTTACATTTTCCCATATAAGAGTATGCATGCTAAAAGTTTTAATTTTTAATAATCTTTTCCTTTCATAGACATTTTCTGACATCTCTACTCAGCCCTTAAATAGTAATATTTATTAACCCCTTAAATGGTTTGTACGAACGCCGTACGCGCATCGAATCATCGCAATTTTAAACTTATAAAACTAAAACAAAGTCATTCACAGACGATAATTCGATATAAAAATTACGTAGAATCCATATACATTTATTTCAACTCTCCTTTAGGTTTTCAACTGAAAAAAAATAACAACGCATTCCCAAAATGGAAGGTGTAATCTAATAAGGTAGTTGAGAAAACAAACCAGTTTGGGACGAAACCATGGAAGGAAAACGCCACTGAGGTTACTTTAAAAATTCCCTATTTATAAAAATTCACTTAAAAATATAAGCGATTCAAGTTTGTTTTTTTTTAAATACGAAAAAATATACAGTCACTTAAAAAAGTATCGGGGCACTTGGCATGCATAACATGTAAAGCTATTTATAAAAATATTAACCACATTAAAACAAAGTTAATCAAGAAATGCTTTAACATTTGGTATACAGTATAAAAGGAAAATTTTCTTACTATTTTAAAATTACAATTTGATCCAGCCTTTTAAATGCAATTTAAACACAAACAGTTGTCAAAGAAGTATTGGGACAATTTTGAAATGAGAAATTTAAGAAATATATAACGCATCAATAAAATTTAATTTACTACCACATTTTTGAGACTATAATAAAGTATCAGCAGAGAAGGTTGCGTATGAAAATGGAAAATCAGTTCGTTGTATAGGACAAATCTTGAAGATCAGAAAGACTACTGTTTTTTATATTATTCGCAGTTTCAAGAAAACAAATAGTGTTGAAAACAAGCAAAGATCAGAGCATCCAAGGACATTTAGTGAACATGAAAAGAGGTGGATTGTGAGACAAGTTCACATTAATCCAAGAATTAGCACAGTAAAATTGACTCTGAAATGTAAAAGTAGGTTCCGGAAATCTGTAAATCCTGAAACTGTCAGAAATGTTTTAAGAAAACATAAGTATCATGGCAGAGTACCTCAGAGAAAGCCCTACATCGGCAAAGCAAATCTGAAAGCTAGACTGGTATTTGCTAAAATGTACGTAAAGCAGCCAACAGAATTTTGGAAAAATTGAATTTTTCTGGTTGAAAGCAAATATAATATTTTCGGATCGGATGGCAAGCAAAAGGTTTGGCACACACCAAATACAGCATTGCATATCAAAAATTTGCGGCCTACTGTAAAATATGGAGGTGGCAACCAATTAAACTGAGACTGCATGGGAAGCTCTGATGTAGGTAACTTAGACTTTATAGATAGTACAATGAATAAATATGTCGACCTTGACATTCTCCAGCGAAATTTAAAGCAAAGTGCGAGCAACTTGGGAATCTCAAGACATTTTAAATTGTACCAGGATAACGACCCAAAACATACTGCTGATATTTGCAAGTTATGGGTCCTCTACCACTGTCCTGGTGTGATTAAGACCCCCTGCCCAGAGTCTAAACCTCATTGAACATGTGTGGGATTATTTGTAGCAAAAAATCAATGAACACAATATTTCTAACAAGCAGGAATTAAGAAAACATCTGATAGAAGAGTGGGCCAAAATCAACTGATCATTTTGCGCAAAATTGATCAAATCCAAGTCAAATCGATTGTCAGAGGTCATAAAGTGCAAGGGTGTCTCAAAAAGATATTAACTATCAAGTGCATATTTTTTTCTTAATTTATTAGACATTGTCCCAATACTTTTTTGAGCAGATTTTCTGACTTGATTTCTTTTACTTTAAATTGTAATCATAATTGCATTAATATATGAATTTTGTTTCAGTTACTATGATTTGCATTTATCAAAATGTGATATACTTCTTTTTTGTTTCATTTGGATATTTAAGTTATATATTATGATAAAATGCTGCGAACTTGCATTGTGTCTCAATACTTTTTTGAGTGGCTGTATATATATAATAGAAGACGTTAAAAAAAGTTTACTTGCTACGCACGAACAAAGCGAAAAACAATATTTAAAGCTATCATGACAATTTTAACTGAAATATAAGAAGAACTCCCATTTTTGAAACTTCTATCAGATTGTAAGAAAATTTGGGGGCTAATTAAATTCCCTCCATGACAGATTTCAAGGTATAATATCCTTCTGAAAGAAATAATGACCAATATCAGTAACTGCAAAAAGGAAGTAAAAGATATCTGACGAATGAAAGGAAAAGAATCTTCCTCCAGAATAATACTGACAAAAAAGGATCTTTTAGATATTGCTTTGCAATCACAAGACGACGCAGAGATTGATAAGTTCTTCAGTGATTTCCTTGGTTTTTCTAAGGCTCGAGCTAATTCATAATATTCGTAGATATTGCAGATTTGTTTTAGATCTGATTTTATTGTGTTAAAGGCATTATTGTTACCAACGCTGACTGAAAAATAAGCATTGTTTTGTTTGGTTTGGTTTGTTTAGGGTTTGATGGAGCAAGAATCTATTTGTAGTCAACGTTGCGCGAAACAATTGTTTATTTTTTCCTAAGGTAAATTCAGAATGAAATCCCTGGATCTTCAATGAAGAATTCAAATAAAATGAGTCACGTAATCACTGAAAAATTGACAGTGAAGTTAGAGAAGACATGGTAAAAACTCGAGTTTAAACAAGAGGGAAAAACCGAATAGATTTTAAAAAGGTAAAAAGTTGAGCATGTGGTTATGCGCCTACAAAGCAACTCTGGAAAGTTACTGCCGTCATTTGGAAGTACTACAAGCTATGAGAGGTAAAAGCATAGCATTCAGTTAGTATATGAAGAACAGTCATGAATGCGACTATTACAGATGGACACATAAGTATTTCATCACTAAGTACAGTAAAACTTCGTTTAAAAAAATGACCGGACCATGGCTGTGACGGATAAGAGAAATCTCTGTACACATGTACAGTAACGTGATTTCACTGTTGGCTTGGGAAGAAAGTGAAAATAAAATCCTTTAAAAGTTAATAATGCATACATGTTGTGTTTAATTATGCTAAACGATCAATAAAAACTTCAATATAAGAGTAATAATGTACAAATATTATTGTAACACTACACTGGTTGACAAATGCTAAGGAACAATTTTTTAGATTTTCGAAAAATGTGGACTTAATAGGAATACATTGGTTCGCAATCAGTTGCTGAGAATCGTGGGGCATAGTATTGTCGAAGATTCGGTCACGAGGGCAATTGCAGGGGGGGGGGGGGCACCAGGAAGGGATGAAGGCGAAAATAGAACTTGACCCATCCTGTTTCACAGGAAGCTGATAACAAGATGTAACTTTCATCAATGGTTATGTTCGATGTGCATAATATTTATATGCATTTTTGTAAACACAGCACAAATATTCGGGAAGATATAATGGTTTTCTTAAAAAATGTCAAATTTTTCCGCATATTTTTTGCTTATAACATGCAGAGTTTTCACCAAATTGTACGAAACTTACAGAATACTTGACAATATGTAAAAGAGACATTGTATTAAAATTTGAATTAAAACATTTGAATATTACAAGAAATATGAGTATTTTAGTAAATAATTTTTTACTGTGCATATCTGACACGTAGCGAAATTTTTCTTTCATAACTGCAGAAATAGATATATAGGGCAATTTATATAAAAATTCCATTTCAATACCATTAGTATTCAAAAAGATATCGGCATTGCAACTTGGTGAATTTCGGTACACTCTAAGAGAATTTAAATGATGAAGGTTTTGCCACAAACTGATATTTTTTTAACTTGAATCTTCTAATAGTAGTCGTGGAACTTTAATTTTTGTATTTAACTTATGATTATACATGAGTATTCAATATATTCAACTTTCATGAAATTCAATATTACTGCTCGAAGATTCATGTTAAAAAATATCAAATTGTGCATGAACCCTCATCATTTAGCTTCTCTTAGAGTGTACCGAAATTAACCAAGTTGCAATGTCTATATCTTCCTGAATACTATTGGTAATGGTATTGAGCTGGAATTTTTTTATATAAGTTGCTCTATATTTGAAAGAAAAATTACTCTAAGTGACGCACATGCGCAGAAAAAAATATTTACTACAAATGCTCAAATTTCCTGTAATATTCAAATTTTTTAATTCGAATTTTAATGCAATGCTTCTTTTACATATTGTCGAGTATTCTGTACGTTTTGTACAATTTGGTGGAAAACACTGCATGTTATACGCAAAGAATATGCGAAAAACATTTGGATTTTTTAAGAAAACCTTTATATCTTCCCGAATATTTGTGATGTGTTTACGAAAATGCATGTAAATATTATGCACAACAAACACAACCATTTATGAAAGTTACAGAGCGTTATCAGCTTTCTGTGAAACAGGATGGGTCAAACTCCATTTTCGCCTTCATCCCTTTCTGGTGGTCCCCCTAATTGCTCTCGTGACCGAATCTTCGACGATACTATGCCCCACGATTCCCAGCAACTGATTGCAAACCATTGCATTCCTATTAAGTCCAAATTTTTCGAAAATTTAATGATATTCTTTAACATTTCTCAACTAGTGTAATGACATCCATGCAACTGTGCAGTTGTGCTTTGGTGAATTTGAATTTCCTTAAAGTTCTGATGCGCACTTTATGTATGGTTTTCGT
Organism: Araneus ventricosus; assembly: GCA_013235015.1. Taxonomy (NCBI): domain Eukaryota; kingdom Metazoa; phylum Arthropoda; class Arachnida; order Araneae; family Araneidae; genus Araneus; species Araneus ventricosus. The sequence goes on along the minus strand of BGPR01002259.1, from coordinate 160,569 downwards.
TTCTTTTACTTAATTCACTAGCAAAGAGCTCTTTGTTGTGGTCGCCATTTCCGTTGGCCACTCTAAGTACTATTGTAAAAATGACTTGTTTGCTTATACCTGACCAAACTTTGAAATTTTTCCCGTGGTTTTCAATCACTCCGAACAATGTAAAAGCATATCACTGAAATATAATATCACTAGTAATTTCAAGCAAATGGTAACTTTTTTCATCACTTACCATCTGTATGAACAGTTGATACGTATGTCCAGTTGTAGGCTCGGACCAAATCGACCATCACTTGAGCCTGATAAAAGTCAGAAGGAACGACCCGCAGAAAATACTTATAGAAACTCTTATCACTCAAATCTCGACTCGTAGCGGAATATCCAATCTGGGGAATGTTGAACAGTTGGAGGAGATTCTGGACTTGAATGGTTACGGTGCTCGACCCAGGTCCAACTACGCCGACTAAGTTTTTCTTAGTCTTCGCCGGCTTCACAGCGCAATCTGGCAAGACGTCTGCGTGCGTAGAAGTTAAATTACCATCCTGAATATCATCCAGCTTTATAGCATCTCGAATAAATTCAATACTCTGGTCCAAAGCGATCGGGGAGTACCAACAAGAATCTCTTATCTCAATGCCTAAGGTGATATTTGGCAGTAAAGTTTCATTTCGGTTGATTTCATCAATGGTCTGAAACGAAGCCTCCACCCTCTGTAGGCCGTATTGTTCACGAACATCTCCACACGTTCTGGATTGTGCCTGTTTTTGCCCTGGTTGTTGGTGCACGGAAAACAATGCTCCAATCATGATGTCTCCTGGTATGATAGCCGTCCGCTTTGTCCGCCTTTGTCCTGTACATACCTGCGCAATGGCAGCTATTGCCACCACTGTTAACAGCAGGCGAGTCCAAAGAGGACCTTCCCTTTGGGGCATTGTCTCCTTATGCTGAACTCCCCATTTTATGAATAACTACATCTGCGCAGTCCGTCTTGAAGTGCTCTCGGCGATCCTTCATACTCACTGCAATCGTCGTCGTCGATCCCCAACAGCTTGTCCAAGAAAAAATATTGAAACAGAAGGAAGGCGAATGAGAATAATTTGAAAAGGATTATGATGACTAACGTAGGATTTAAAGGAAAGATGCCAATATCTTGTCCAGGGTTTGAAGACATTTTCTTCTCTTGATGAATCAAATTGTCTGAAAAATTAAAGAAATATATTCGTTATTTTATATAATTAAAATTTTAAATTACTGTTAAAAATACACTAAGGTATACATTTGATGTTAATGCACAGAGCATTTCATAAAATATAGTCACAATCCTTCAAAGTACTATTTTATATGGATTTTAAAGACGTGTGTAGACAAATACAATATCCATGTTTGCTACATTATTACCATTCTAAAATTTAACCAAAGATGCTCACTGCCGCCGAATTTAAAATTGAGACAGTTAATGTTAAAGATCCTGACAAAATTAAAGCGCTCTAACTAATTAAATAAAATTTTTCTAGAATAATTTTTGTATGACCGTTTTTATACATAATTACTCATTTCTCAGAAAAGAATTGTTTTAAATAATAACAAAACACTGAAATTATATTTTTTCCTTAGTTAATTGAATTAAATGAAACTATCGTTAAGCCGAGAGTTTTTCAAAAAAAAATCCAAGGCTTTTTTTGCTTGAGTTTTTTTTATCAGTTTTATCAGTTAATGAAAAGTTCTCCTATTGCTGGTATAAAATATTTCATGCACACTTTCTTGAAAATGAAGCGAAGAGTTTCGAAAAATGCAGTATGTAGAAAAAAACAACTAAATTTGAGAAAAGAGAAGAGAATCAAGTTTTAAAAATATATAATGCGAAAAAATGTTTTTAAGTTTTCGAAAATATCCGTTGTTTTTGTGATACAGTTATCTTGAAAAATTTTGCTTCATTGCAATCAAAATGAAACTCAGATTCAAAGATAATGTAAATCGGTGTCATGTAGTCTTAACGTTATACTACCGTAGTAAAACGAAAAAAAATCATGACAGATGAAATGTAATACTAAATTTAAAACAACAGAAAAAGTTCAAGAATATTTACAAATATAATGTATTTAATGAAAGAAATGAACATTAATTAGTCGAAAGAATTTAGTTCATTTTGAGTTCAACTGCAGATGTAAAGAAAATGCTTTGATGGGTTTCCATGCTATGGTGAACCTTTGAGTATGTCGTAAAAAACGATTAATTTGATGCTTTTATCATCAAAAGAATAAACTTCTAACGGAAATTCCAACCGCTTCTCCATGAATAACATAAATATTTCAACAGCGGTTTCTTTTGGCGCTTTCTCCTTTATCTGTAACGAAATTATCATACACTTGACTCAATTTCCGTCTGTTCTCTTTCATCCATATTTTAAAGGAAACCCTCCACTCAAACATCAATGTCGTTTAGTTCAGTATATTTCATTTTGGAATTCATTGCAATCTTGAAGAAGGAAAAGAAATGACACAGCAGGTAGCGTAAAACAACATGCAGTTAAAAGATGCAAATCATGCACAGATTTTTCTTGTGGCTGTTACGTCACGTGAATTCACTTCATTATAAATAATTCATACTAAAATATCTTACATGTTACACACGAAGTTTAAAGTTTACCTGTTTCCAAGAATAGCATCTAACTTTTGTGTAAAATTGGTCCCACAGCAGCCCTTAAATAAATTATTTTATTACAACTTAACAGCAGACAGCAACAAAAATCAGCATGTCTTAAATAAAATAATTAACCCTTTGAACGGCAAAAATATTTCAGCTGAATGCTTTGAAAACGGCCTCTCTGTAGCTAAATGGTGAACGCAAATGTTTCGGAGCCGGTTTTCGAGTAATAAACAGAGAGCAACTTTCTACGCCGGAGCCGGTTTAAGAGTAATAATCGAAGAACGACTTTCTGCGACGGAGCCGGTTTTAGAATAGTCATCAGAGAGCGACTTTCTACGTTCCAGCCGGTTGAAGGGTTAAAATAAGCTGAAACTTAAAACCCTGAGCAATGATAATAAAAGTCTAACTTGTGTTTCAGTTTTAAGTAATAAACTTAATGCAACTACGAACATGATAAGTACAACTTAACATCTAATCCTCCTGACCTTTATAGAACACTTTCCAAGTACATCCGGGCACTCTGATTAAGTTGGCAAATATCTGGCATTATTATCGGGATGCACCGTAGCGATTCCTTGCTAAATAGTTCTCAAGACGGCCTCGCACTCGCCCCTCGATTTTAATTAACGATAGGGCGGCCATCACAGTGCAGCCCTAATCTAGCCAAGCATGCTGTGCCCCACTCTCGCTGATAACCGATTAGGCGCTCAAGAGCTGGTAGAATTACACACGATGACCGCTCTAATAGGATATTATGTTGAGCGTCTGTCTCGCATTTGAAGCACACTTGGAAATGCGTGAGGACTGATTGTAGGTAATCCTTTGTGGTGACCTTTGATCAAATGCTCTTACTTTGGAAACTTGTAACAGTGTATAGCAATTTCAAAAATGTTTTTAATTGCACGCTTTTATTAGTGTGCTAAAATGTAGAATTACTTCAAGAAAACACATAACAGTAAATAACAATTTAAAAAATGTTTTTATATGCACCTTTTATTAGAGTGCTAAAATGTAGAACGATTTCATGAAAAATATAACAGTAAATAACAATTTGAAAAATGTTTTTAAACGCACGCTTTTATCAGTGTGCTAAAATGTAGAATGACCACCAGAATTCTTTACTAAAAATTCTGCAAGTCAAGTTAAAAATCGTAGATGCATGGTGACTGATTGTAGGTACTGCTTTGCGGTGACCTTTGCTGAAATGCTCTTGTTTTGAAAACATAATTGGTTATAGCAAAAAATAACAATTTTAAAATGCTGTTAAAAAGCAAACTTTTATTATGGTACTAATATGCAGAAAATAGGGGTTTTTTTTGTCAAAAATCTGAAGCTCAATGTAAAAGTCATAAAAGCTTAAGGAGCTGATATAAATACTATAAATAAATTGAAATTTTATCACATTCATGATTCATTTTTTAATGAATATTTAAGGGTTTTTTTAATTTATTGTCGTTTAATTTCTTATCGTATTGTTTTTATCGCATACAATATTATTATTTACATTTTAGTACACTAAAATTAGCAAGCTTTTAAAAACCTTTTATTTTCATTATTTTCTACTTTTAAGTCTGTCATATATTTCATAATTCATTAATATAATTACTATGGAATCATGTAATCAATGTTTCTGAGCTTCCCTATCACATGGCGCATCTTGTATTGACTCGAAAATAAATACAAGTAAACGAGCAATTGATAATTAAGTTTGAAAATATTGAAATATTTTATCAGGAAGACACAATTATACAGAATTGCAGAACATCAGGAATTGAGTGAAAAATCGATTACAAAATTCAATCTTTACAAAAGCGAAATAAGTTGAGTTAAATAAAAGCGTGTAAAATGTAACGTGGATATAAACGATATGTCATTGCATCAAACTAGCTTAGGAATCCACCTGGTTTATATCCAGTTCTTTTTCGCATATGAAGTATCGAAACATAAAGTAATGAAATAATAAAATAAATTTTTAAAAAATTTTAAGGTATAAGCTTTTATTGAAAATGCGCTTTAAATGAGAAAATATGTTTACACATTATAATTTCGTGAAAATGAACTCAAAAGTAAAAAATATTTTTTCTGATTACAATAAAATGCATGGTTTGAATAAAAGCGTGGGTATATAGCATCTTATATTTTGTGTAGATTTCCTCAAACAAATGGAATATTAGAAGGTAAAGGTGCCCACACTTTTAATCGAACCATGCATTTTATTGTAGTCAGAAAAACTATTTGTTACTTTTGAGTTCATTTTGACGAAATTATAATGTGTAAACATATTTTCTCATTTAAAGCGCATTTTCAATAAAAGCTTATACCTTAATTTTTTTATTTATTTTATTTTCTACTTTTTAGTGATGGCTGACACGAAAACACAGGACATGTTAGGCATAGTAAACCGAATTCAATTAGTGAATTCTCCAATATTAAACACATATTTAAATTATTATATACATATATACAATTACATTTTTAAAATGATTTAATGAGATTACCTTTCTGATATATAAATCCGTAATATATTACGTGATAACTTACAATTATTATCAACAATGTAATAGAAATAAAAAGAGAATCGATCTACACAACTTTTTCTCTTTTTGCTTTGGGTGCGAAACGTTTGGCGCACACGAAGTAACAATATTTGTTGTTGGCGAATTCTAATAGAAAGTAAACCCAAGTAGAAACACGAGCTATTACGTCATTCATCGGTGCAGCGCCGGAAGTAAGCGTATTTTCTGTTAGCTTCGTGGTGTTATTACAACCCTAAGTAACATGAGGTTACCACCTTCGAAACTTTATCGCCCAAATATAAAGCTAAAATTTTAATATAATTTTGTTAGGTTTAAAATATGTATAGATTGCAAATTTTTTTGCATAATATTGTATTGTCACCGGAAACCCACCACTATGCTAGATTTCAAAGCTGTAGCTCGATTGGAAGTGGGTAAGAAATCCATCTCAAGATTTGAGGACATGACAGTCAAGTTGAATAAAAAACTTATAAAAAACGAACTTCCTGATTATCATGAGTCTCGAAGTTTTAGATCTTCTTGATTCTTCTACATGATTTTTTTGCACCACCTCCCTCTGTATGTTCGTGTGTATGTGAAGATGATAACTAAAATCTGCAATAGCTAGATGAATGAAATTTAGCAAAGGTCTGCAACGAAAAATTATCGATCTGTAAGAAATTTTGTACCAACAAGCAAACGGGGACAGATATTTTTCCTAAACTTACACGGGATTTCCTTTACTGTACTATGAAATTTAGGAAAGGACCATGTTTACATGATTTTTAACTCAAGCGTGTTACTATTCACGTTGAATTAAATCATTCTTATAGATGAAATTAAAATTAATCTACTGCATTCAGCACAATTATTGTACAAAAGACTGCGCATTTCTGAGAAAAACATTTAAATAATATTAAGTTATTAATTTGTATGAAATAGAAAAAAATACTTTTATATCTCAGAAATTACCTTGTAAATTCATAACCATGGCGAAACATTGGAATTGGCGTAGAAATAATTGCTGTTCACATTGTAAAACACAAACAGTGATATTTAATATTTTGATCAGTCTTTTGTTCTTCAGTTATTGAATATTTCTTTCTTAATAATAAATCAACATTCACATCTTCCAAAAGAAATCCTTAACAAGTTTCGTCCAAACTATAAAACAAAATGTGAGGAAGGAAGAGTTTAGCTCAAAAGTTAATATAAAAGATCACAAACTGAGCACATTCTTAGTTTTTATTGAAAAATATAAAGTCCTATCTTCCTAACTTTTAAGAGTTTTTAAAAAAATTCGTAATTTAAATATAGTCATGTTGATTTCAAGAAAAGTATGAGTTAACAGATTACATACAATGAATGAATAAAAACCTCGTGAAGGGGGTTAAAACTCAAACGAATGCGAGTGGCATCCGAACGAATATTATTTTTTTTTTAAATGCCAAAGATTAAATCTAGAAACAGTAAAGGAAGAAAGAAAAAAAAATCAAATCTTAAGTATTCTACAAACCTGGCATAACCGGTTTTAATAATAATTTTTAAAATTTAAATTCACTATTACTAAAAATAAACTCATTCATACTAATAGTAATAAAATAATAGTTAATATTACATAATAATTCCCAGATAGCATTTAACAAAAACAAAATCAATCAAATTGATTTACTAACAAACGAAAGATATTATATTATTATAAAGGGAATAATTATTATTATACTCTGTACCTTTTCCCCTCAGGGGCTGTCCATAAATGTTGTCACACTTTTTTTCAATATTTTTGACCCCCTCTCCCGCCCTTTGACACAAAGTGTCACACTTCACCATACCCCCTCCCCCCCCCCTTGTCACAAGTCACGCTATATTACACAAACATATACTTGCAGTTCAGAAACAAAGCACTTCGTTATCGATGATATTTCAAATTTTATTTTTAAACTTTAACTTTGCGTTTTAATGACATTTGTGAGCAGTTGAGGTTTTCTTCTAATGGTGAAAAATTTCTGCTTCTACCATAATCTCAAAAACTACCCTGAACGCCTTTTTCGAAAAGAAAGGAATATAAGTGAAAAAAAATCACATGAAAGTTGTTTTAGCCACGATAAAAAAATACCCACAAATTCTGGTAATTTCAAAATTTATTGATATTAAATGTTTTTATTTTAACCAAAATGAGTGATGTCACACTTTTTGTTACACCCTCCCCCTTGTCACAATTTCACGAACCACCCCTCCAAGCGTGACATCATTTGTGGACAGCCCCTTAGGTTACTTTTACACTTTTGTGTTGACAATTTTATTTTTGAGTTATAATGAGACACCTAATTGTGGAATATAAGTTTATTTGAATCGAATTCAATTCATAAGTTCTTCCTTCAGAATTGTTTGAAGTGATATTAAACGCAACTAAAACAATTTGTATCTGTTGCATTGAATAAATTATTCTATTTTAAATTATTTGCCACTAACTTATATTTGCATGCTAATTTTATGTAATAATTCAATTTCAATGCAATTTAAAACGACAGACTGAAAATCTTTAATTCTCTAAATTGAGTAATCGGAAGAGTTTTGATTTGTTTACATACAAAGTCTTAGAATCTATAAAAATAAAAGTAACGAAACAAAAACTTCTCTCAAACAAACTCTCTTTCTCCCTCAATATAGCAAGACTCAGTTTTAATGAAATCTTCGTTGGTAAAATACTTAACAATTCCGTTCGTCAGAAACTGTTTAATACCAAAGGTGCTATTTCAGACACTGAAGAGATTAAACAATTCTCCAAAGTTCGGAGGTAAAATACCTGAGGGCGTCAAATAAGGAAGCAAGAGACACATCCGTAATCTCTTCAACGGCTTCGAAAGTTCTCTCTTCTCTCACACACACTACCAATTCTAAGCTCAGGTTGAAAGAAAATTTAGTTAATGTCTTTTCGTCAGCCGATTAGATTGGCTAATATCACACTTTACCGAAGGAATGTTTTAAGAGATTTTTGGAGCGTTTATTACATCCCAATAATAAGCTATCCATAATTCTGTATATTGTTGAAGAAGGAATTCTTAGGAGATTTGTAATTTAATTGTGTAGTCATGGAAATGAATATCCTTTAAAAAGCTTAAAATTCAAATTTTTAAATAGATTGGAAAATGGGACGTCGATAAAATTAATTGTAAAAAATGTTACATTTAACTTACTTAAGTAACGATTACTAGATGAAAATTAAATTTTTAAAAATCAGGATTGATCTGTCCTCGATATTTTTCCTCGCATGATGATATTCAGATCATGTAGTCAAATATGATTTTGCATAGTGTTATGTAATCAAATGTTTTCTATTCGCAACAATAAAATCATGTAAAAAGTGTCCAGAATAATTAAGACTAATCACATTTCTGCTAAATAAAATTTGCATAGCAAATCTCTGTTGCTTAGAAACATATCCAGATAAAAATATAGAGATGGAAACTTTACGAATTAAGGATTTGGGCTGAGAATCAAGGATTCTTCTCTTTTTTTACATGTAAAAATCATCATACATATTGCTATCTTCTTCGGAAATTGCTGAATAGGTAGTTAAAATAGATGGATTCATGATGAAGACTTAGAATATTTAGGTAGTTATAAGTTGAAATAATTCGAACTTTAGAAGATAAATTGGTTCGTTTCTTAACTCGGCAGAGCTCCATTGTCCTCAGGAGGAAAACTTAGAATATCTGATAGTATATTTTGATGGAATTCGAAATTCGTCAAACTGATTCAGCATCTTGCCTCGGCAAATCTGCAGTAGCCCCATAAAGAAAATTTAGATCTCTAATAGTATGTCGTAATGATTGAAGTTTTGCAGAAGTTAAAGCTGATTTCGTTTCGGCTTCAGTACCCTCTGCAGTTATTTCAAAGAATTTTTTTTTCGTAGCTTTTACCGACTATATCATACTGAGATTTCCACTATCTTATACAATTAAAGTAAAACAATTTCTACTATCTTATGCAATTACAACAAAAACTAATTCGTAATCATATCCTTCAACCTAAATTGTCTCGTGTTGTTGCCGTTTCGAGAAATCTCAACTCAAATGGAAACGAAGCTTTCATCTTAAGCTCAGAATAAATCGATTCTGAAAGTCAAATAGTTTAATAAACCAGAGGTAGTAGCTTCCCTGAACTTTCTCGCATAGTAATAACACGGGTGGTGGAAAAAATTCACCGTGCGCCAGAAAACGTGTGGAATTCCCTAAGGTGGGGAAAAATCTCGCTCCAGTGTTCGCAGCTTTTTTTTGCGTAGAATGGAGAAGAAACCGAATAGACAATTTCAAAACCCTTTTCTAACCGATTTAAACCGACAGGAGACAAATCTACAATTACAGTTTCAAAACTACTACTACGAAATTTCATTTATCTAAGTCATTTCTTTTAGAAGATAATGTCTTCAGAAGTATGCGATTATACAGAACGAGAGACAGTCAACCCTTTGACAGATTTGGCCCAAACTTTTATAAGGACTTACTTTTCTGATGATAAAACTAAGTACTAAATTTTATTTATCTAGTTATTTAAGCTTTTGAGTTATAGTGTTCACATGAACGCGGGCAGACAGACTTCTCGTAGACGGATTTTGTCCAAAATTTGATAGAAACCTACAAATTATATGTCAAGATCACATAAAAAATTTCATCCCCGTAGCTCTAATAGTGTTCGAGTTATCGTGTTCACAGACAGACATAATTCTAAAGTTGTGTTTTTCGGACTCAAGGAGGTGTAAAACATGGAGATTCGTCCAAATCTCGTTAATTTTTTGACGATTATAATCCATTCTCTTTCTATACTTCGTAAAAGAGAAAGTAAAAAATTGCATTTCTTTGTTACTATAAGGATTACAGGTCATACTTAATTACAGGTTAAATCAGAAGTTATTACCTTTACATTCCTTTCCTGTCTGTCTTTCATTCACCCTCAACAGAACTGCTTTAATTCTTTTTAATAATTTCACTTTAAAAGTCCATGAAGGAAACATTTGCTGTTACTAGGCATTTCTTAGAGATTTCCTTCCTTTCTTTTCTTTTATGGTAAATTAGTTACTCACAGAAACATAACCTCAGATACTCAGATAACAAAACCTTTTTCAGAGAGGAAATTTAATATATTTCGGAGTACATTTTTAACCGATGGTTCCTGAATTAACTAAGAGCAAAACTGCTAATTTAGAACTGTTAAAGCGCCTAAAATTTAACATTTGACACAGAATGTTTCAGTCTAGGAAAAACCTTTCCAAAAATATCTTTTGCGGTGCAGCTCACTTCTGAGTTGAGAGAACGCAGTCGCATGCCCCTGTGCAACCATTACAGCTGCTGAATCAGTCGAGTGGATGTAGGACCCTTCTGAGTTGACAAGCCATCACAACTCAATTTTCAGTTGAAAAGTCGATAATACTTGTTTCTGAGATGATACGCCGCCAATCTCCTTTATGAGGACGGACCGCCACTGCTCAGAATACATAAAAGTATACATAAATATTAAAAGTTACAACTATGGTTTTCTGCTGCGTATTCTGAGATGTCTGAATTTCACTTATTCTTTTAAATATAAGTTTTATACCCTAACAATCTGCACTGCATCTCAACCTAAGAAGCAAATCTAACATTCACATTAACTGAAACAGGAAGCATATCAGCCTTCCACCATTTGCATCCAGTCAGTAATCTCTACGATGTCAGCTCCATTAAATTTACTGCTATCCTGTACAGAACGACACAATTTTATTCCATCCGTAATCACCCGCCTTATATTCTGCGAACTTCTTACTTGAAGAAACTCGTAAAACAACTCAGCAGTATGTTCTGCACCCGCTTATTTAAAAGTCTGGTCAAGAAAGCAGTTTTCCCAACTCCTTATTGTAGATGCTGTCCGGCAGTGATACGAGCTTGTCTGATTTATTTTGGTTGTAAAATTTTCCAAAGCGGACATTTTATCGGAACCTTGCAGCTACCCCATCATTTTTATAGGCGTGCCGTACGATGTTTCCTGATGGATGAACTGCAGATTCAGCCCTTTCTCGAATCGCGAAGCATTATTCCGATATGACCCCCGGTTTGGCAACAAAAGGATGAAACGGTTCGGGATAATTCATGCAAAACCTGTACATACTAAAAGTTGAAAATAACCGATCAGTTCCATTTTTACTTCCTTCAGGTTTGCGAATAGTATTTTGCATACTGAATAGTTTGGCACCGAAATTTCAGTCTCAAACTTAAGCCTTCCGGTGGGATGGGCAATTTGCGTGCGTCCTTTTAGCGATTGGATCGCTGGGAACGCTGTCATCACCTCCCGAGTGTCACAGCCAAAAAAGAAACCACTGTTTCTACAATGTATTTTTTATCATTTTTCTATCAATGATGAATGAATTCTTTACAAAGTGTAAGAACTTCAGGGACGTTTATCTTTCTAAAAGTGAATAAATCCATGCTTTTTTTCAGAATAAACATGAAACTAATGAGGGTGGGTGAAATGAAAATTACTGATATTCGTGAATGTGATACTAATTTACACTAGAAAAATATCTCTTTTTTCAAATATGGGAACTTGGCATAGCTTGTTTACTTACGGTATTTTCTCTATTACCAAATTGCTTTTCTTTACTTAACTTTTCCTTACAGCGGTACCCCTGCAGAATTACTTTATCTTTCCTGTAATCATCGTATAGATAGTTTTCGTCATCTGTCTTATAATGTTACTGCAAGTGTGATGGCTGGATTTATTTCTAACTAGCCGCATTCGGCGACCAGCTTGTCCGCTGGAAATATGATTTCAAATGAATCTTCTAACATTTTATATTCTCGGTTCTCTTAACACCGTAATTTTAAACTTCAGTCTGTGGTATATATTTCACACATGTTCTATTAGTAACCTTGGACTTCTTCTGTTCATTATTATATAAATGTACCTAATGGAGTCAAATAACTGACCTTATCTTTGTAACCTCTAATTCCATGTTGGCGGCACTATCTTCACTTTCTTATTCCTCTTGTAAAATATGCATTTGATTTCAACATTAAAATGACGCAGCACATTTTATGGCCAGTGGCATGTTAGCTGGATTAAAACATGCTGAGAAAAGAATGAAAACATATCAATCATAACCATTCAGCTTACTGGATATATTTCTTAAAGTAAGCAAAGCAATATCTCGGAGAGCTTGGTTTACAGATTTCACAAACATTTTCATGAAATAACATATAAAAGCAAAATGTATTAGGATATTATCTAAGATTACAACAGTGAAAGATAAATATGCAATTAAATATTTGTTTAAACAATGAAAATGGTTTGAGTTGCGTTGCAACAATGAAAAATATTATGCCAAAAAATATTTTTAAAAATTTATTAAAATTGAAGAAAACATTGTAAGGCAACTTAATTGATATCCTTGGAAAGGTAGTTTTTTGCACTTTCAGATGGTGTAAAAATGATATTTGTGCTGTAATATTTTGGAAGTTATTATGTGAAAACGCGAAATTTCGCTTAATTTTTAATTTATTAAAATTCTAATTAAAATTTCAAAAAAGGGCTCCGAGGTGCACATTCCCAACCTCCAAAGTATATTTGTGCCAAATTTCGTAGCTCCAGGGGTCTGACTTGCAGAGCCCCAACACACATTCTCCTTTATTATTAACAGAGATGAAGGAAAACAAATTTTCGACAAAAATTACTTGTTCAAATTATGTGTTTTTTTTTCTTTGTTTTTCGGTGAAAGGCTTTGAGCCGAAAAATTTACGGTTATCTTGCCAATGCCTCATGCTCAGTTTAAACTGCTGAATTAGTAGGGTTTTCTGTGGTCAAAAAATCACAGTTTTTCAGCAACATCAATTCTGAATATAACATGAGTGTCTTAAAATCTTGATACCATGTTGATAATCAGCTACGTCCAGTGGCAGTGGACATCGATGTTGCTGCAGTGGGCGTCAATCGTGTACGCTATGTTAGTAGTGAATTATTTTTGTTTGTGATATGTTCTCGATTTTTGTTCTCTTTTATTCTAGTTTCCTATTTATATTCTCTTTTGCGTTGTATGTTACTATAGTAATTTATGTTGTTAGTTATTTTTATTCTCTATTTGTATTTCCCTTAGTTTTCCAGTTATATTACTTTAAATTCCCTTTTTATTCCGTGCATTTTTATGCTTAAAATTCTTTCTTCAGTGTTCTTTTATAAAATGCATGTCTTTATTTTTTACTATTTCATACAATGAGTATTTTCATTTTACTTATGTTATCAACATAATAATTTTTATCGTAAATGTTACTTGAAAGTGTACTGTTTTCAAGAATGACTCGCACCTGTCTGAATCAAAATTTCCCGTAGCTTCTGAAAACCTTGAAATTAGTGGACATTTCACCAAGCAATTGAAACAAAAATTATAAAATTCAAATTTCAAAACTTTGATACATGAGACGTGTTTGCATCCAGTCCAACAGGAGAAAAATTTAATCCTTATCTTAAAATTAATCAAATAATTCATAACAGACATGCAATATAATCAATTCATAATCACATGACATACGCTAACTGGGACATGCTTATTTCATTTTTGAATTTTTCGCGCATCTCGTAAGAAAGAAAAAGAACCTGACATCACATCATAGTGTAGGATAGCGTGCAGGTAGGTAGTAGATAATTTGAGTAGTTTTATCTCTCTGGTAACTGTGAAATCATTTCAAATGATTCCAAAAGAAATATCAAATTAAGGGATTGAATTTCAAATGTGATCATAAAAAGATAGGATAAGAATAATATTTTTTAATTATTTATATAACTAAAATACAATTAGTATCGGACAAAGTACAAAAATTTATGCTTTAGAAAATTTGATAATTCACACGATTAAAACTAATAGAAAAGAATAAAGAATTCTTAAATATTACAATATTGTGAATTATTTCAAACGAAATCATTTAAAGAGTCCTCGGTAACTCTGTCATATATTTCTATAATTTTGTTTAAATTTGAGTTTTTTAAAAATATAAACGTTCGATTCATAAAAAACAATTCATTTCGAGAAGTCAATATTTGATTTCATTGATTAAATCTTTTGAAATTTCAAAGCATAATTTTTGGGACGTATATTATGCAGTCCGAATATTTCATCATGAAATAAGCGATTTCAACAAAATTTCTTGTACCATAACTATCAAGTATCTTTAAAAAATATATAATAATCATTAAATTAATGAAAAAGTGATAATTACACGAAATATTTTTTTCCTTTGTTCAAATATTTACGTAAAATAATTATATAAATTTATAAAATAACTTTTTTAAAATTTAAATTCACAACAATTCCTTTCGCAATTATAGTAACTGTTCCAGAAATATTTAGAAAGAAAATAAATTAGTGAAAAAAGCTAAGAGATGATTAAGAGATTAGAATCTTCGAAAAATATACGATGAAATTCTGAAGCCAATAGTTTTATAAAACAATAAAGTTATTGAAATAGAATTTATATTATTTTTGTCATTACATCATTCGCATAAGAAAACTTCGAAATTAATTGCGTTTACTATGCATGATGGAATGTAATAAGAATACGAAAGCTCGTTGGATTATTTTCTTTGGATTAAAATTCACGCATGAATTACTTACGCTTAGCAAAGGATAAGGTCAGTATGATTATTACAAATAAGCGACTTAAGATTGCATGCTAGCTTTCCTACTCAATAATGCATTATTAATACATGTATTTCTTGTAATGTTAATAAGATTTTGGTAATGAGAAACAGGGCATAGTTTATTCGTGTATTAAATAGAGAAAAATAAAAACCTGAAATAATTGTATTTGCTGATAAAGATTTAGAAACAGCCGTTGAAGAAAAGAATGCCTGACTAATTAGAATTTAACAAAAAATTGCAGAAGTTCTTCTTTTTGAAGCGTAGATAATATTTTTTATAATTACGGAACGAACCTCAAGGGGTTTTTTTCTAACTCTTTTTAGCAGAGTTTCTTTCTTTGTGAGTTAACATTATTTCAATTTTTAAGAACGCATGCAAAGGGGAATCTATATCACTACCATTTTGATGTTGATAAGAAATTGTGATGAATTATAGAAACATCCTTTACTGATTATATAGTGAACTTCATAAATTTCCTGGATTGAGAAGTAAATTTTTAGAGCTGAAGAAGCGTATCATGGTCATTATGACTACAAGCCTTTCAGTTTTGCATTTTTCTAAACTTTAAATAAGAAACGTTGAATCTTTCCAGATTGATTCATTTTTGTCACAGCATTGTGTCATCGACATCGTATAAGATCGATAAAGTTAAAATGTCCCTGTTCAAAGATCTTCAGATAAAAAACCTAGTTTTCCTCCAGACTTAGAGTCTAACAATCACAAGAAATGACGAATGACGCAAAAATAAGAAGATAATCAAGAAATACAGAACACATAACAAAAAGTTACGATTTCTCTCTTTTCTTTCGAAAATTACGAATTACCTCTCTTTTCTTTCTAAAATTATCTTTCTTTTCTTTCGAAAATTACCTTCCTTTTCTTTCGAAAACTACGAATTACCTCTTTACCTGACTGCCTTCTATGCATTAATTAAGTTTACATTTTGTGATTTATCACAATTGTAACTATTTCACCCCTCTACCACATCAAATGCGCAATAAATATTCATTACGACTGTGGTTGACTTATCACAAGACGATGTGCTTATAGCGAAGTGTACCGGCCTGGCGCATATTAAACCCGTGACGATTTAAAAGACAAATGGTGTGGAAAATTGGTGAGGAGGAGTAGGCTAAGGTGTCGTCCTCAACATCTGACAACACTTCAAAGTTTCCCCCTATAAGACTCCCTCATGTTGATCATAGCAGGACATAAATGTAACTAATCTAAACTAACTTATTTAGAACAGAAAGAGTACAATCTCAATCTTTACAATTATGTAAAAGAAAAAACTGCAACACCATTTTCGTCGATTTTCGTAAATCATTTGTTTCGCGTCAATTTCCTTTCCTCTCTTCCTCGAGTTAAAGTGATAATCTGATAACAATAGGAAATCTAATATTTACTGTAGATATACTAAGAGTTCCTCACTTCAATATTTACGATGCTTTTCTTGAAAAGGCACAAAAAAGACATTCCAATACAATTTAAAAGACAAATCATTGGATAATTTACATGAATAACATGCTCTCTAAACAAAAGCGCAGCTACAGTATCGTCAAACACATAAGCAAGACAAGCATTTCAGCTTTTAGTGGTGCTCTTGTAACTTTTTTTCCGATACTTTGCTTTCGTGGCATGCTTGCGAATACGTAAGTGCAAGCCTCTTTTGTTTTCTTGCTCCTGCCTGAATTCCGGTCGATAACGCCTCTTTGGTTTTCGGGTCCTCAACAACTTCATTTTCTGTTCCCAAGAGGCGAAAGCTAGTTCTCTACGCGACTTGCACCATTTTTGTTGTTGAGGGGATCGGATGATAAAAAAAAGCATAAGTAGGCAGGAAGTGAAAATCTTCGATATCTCGACCTTTACTTGCAACGGACATCGCTGGAATGCAAAATTCTAGATTTATGCTGTCGTAGTCTCTGCAAAAGCACTTTACTGCAGTAAAAAAAAATCAGTTTCGAAATCTTGAGTCCGAAACATTATAATGTTTTTGGCTTGATTCTTCTGTCTTTATATTGCTTTTAAAAAATTACTTTAAATTATAGGAACTTTAGCTAAATTATATAATATATTATTTAAATTAGTTGCAATGGACGTGTGTATGTATAAGCGCAGTCACTAAAACAATGTTGCATGCGTTGTTGCGCAAAGCATTGTTGTAAAACACACTTAAAACATTTTTAAAATTTATTAAAATTAGGAAACAATTGTATGTAAAAAAATTGACATAACTGAAAAGTTAATATTTTGGATCTTAAAGTGGTTTAAAAATGATTTTTGTGCGATAATATACTCCGAAGTGATTGAGGGAAAATATTTGCATTTACATTAATTTTAAATTAAAAACCTAATAAAAATTTCGAAAACCCTTTTTTAGTGAGCATCTACTGCCCAAGAATAAGCTATGTGCAGATTTAATGGCACTATGTCCAATGGTTTACCTTGCAGTGCGTTTTAAATAATTTTCGCATTACGCAGTTTACAAATAGCATCGCGCCTCTAAACATTATGTTAAAATTGTCTATGTAACAGTCTTATTAGGTGACATTTCCGTTGTTGTGGGGTTTTTTCACTAATTGTCTTGAGACTTCAGAGACTGGTGGCACAGTACAGGTTTCGAGATTCGCAGGAAGGTGAGTCGATTCTACCAACTTCTTGGGATTATATGGTCTGGACACGGAAAATTTGCTTTTAAGTGGTTAAACTTCCTCATATTAGTGTAGTTTGGGGAGAGGATACCGAACCAAATGCCCTCTCGTTTAGTTTAGTTTAGTTTAGTTTAGTTTAGTTTTAGAAACAACCTGTTTTGAAGTAGCACGAGGACTATTTTGGAAAGACATCGTTATTTTGAACCGTGATCAGATGACGAGGAGGACACTTGAGCACCCTCTCTCCAATGTTCCACACCACACCAGCTGTTGGACGTTTGACATTCGAAATCGGACTTATCGTGCAACAGGTTTCAAGGAATCGCATTTCGAACCTGGAACCCTCCGATCCTGAAGCGAAGTCCTCATCACCGCGGCATGTCTCCCTTCGTTATCAAGCCATAGTTTAAGATTACGAAGGTCGCTTCCACAAATCAATGGAAAAGTTTAAAACACTGGACGTTAATCTGACTTATATAACAGAGCATCCAAGTTTTTCGGATATATATGAAAAATTTAATTAAAAATTATTTTTTATAATATCCAGACGTAACTAAACAAAGAACTGATGCAACATATTATAGCAAATTTAACTAATTTTTACTTTCTCGTATGCGAAGTATACAAAGAGAAAGTACTGCAATTGTCAAGAAATTCGAACTCGAGATTTTGTTGAATCTCCACGTTTTAGACCTCCCCGAGTCAAAAAAACATAATTTTGGAATTACGTAGCGATGAGGGAAATTAAATCCAACCAAACTTCAACTTTCCTTCATGCGTCTTCATCACTCCACCCTTTCCTTTGGAGATGGAAAGTCCCGTTTCACCAGTTCAACATTCAACTTCGCCCATCATCCCCTAATGAACTCAGAACAGCTCTGTCGTTCTTTCAGGACTTTCTTCCAAGATCCTCCGTGTTTCTCCTTCAAATAGAGTTCCATCAGCCAACTCCTCTTCAAAATCAAACTTTTTAAAATACTGTGCGGCCCATCTCTCTGTTCTTGTGTACATTTTTATGTTATTTTTATTACTGTATTAATTTGTTTTTCATCTTTTTCCTTTCATTTTCTGTTTTTTTTAATGTATTTTTTTCTTCGTATAGTCTTTCCATTGCATTTTTGTTTTTATTATTTTCTAGCTATTTCATGTATAACTGTGTAATATTGTGTTTTTCAAGGTTTTAGTTTCCCATGTTTCCAAAATATTTTTTTTAATGTATAGCACAATAGCAATCCTTCCTTTGCTCCTGTAAATGTTTGTAGACTTGATGCGTTTTTAATTAGGCAGCGGTATAGAGAAATGTCAAGTTTTAAGAGAGGTCACCCCTTCGGGTGTTGTGATTTCTCTTCCACTTCATGACCACGTCACTGTTTAAATAACCATATGGTTATAGTTGCAGGGGCATGGAGTGGTGTTATGTTATGTCTGTGTATGTGTCTGTCCAATGTTTAATATGTGATCTTTACACATAATTTGTAAGTTTCTATCAAATTTTGGAGAAAATCCGTCTACGGGAAGTCTCTCCGTGTCCATGTGAACACGATAAATCAAAAACATAATAGCTAGATGGATAAATTTGGTGCACAGTTTTATCTTCAGGAATGCAGATTTCTATGAAATTTTGGACCAAATCCGTCAAAGGGTTGACTATCTGTCGGTCAGCATATTCGGATGCATGTAAACACGATAACTCCTAAACGCAAAGATTTAGATGAATCAAAATTGGTATGAGGAGTTCTAACTCTAATTGTACATCTGTGCCCAATTTTCGTTTCAATCGGTTTAAAAAAAAAAGATTCAAATTGCATATTGCGATTGTATATTGGCAAGCACTTGACAGTTTACTGTCGCTTGGCGTATTTTCTCTGTTAGTATTGGTATCTGATCACCTTGGCGCGGAAATTGTGGTTAATCCCAAACCAAGGAGCTGATGAGAGCCTTAGAAATTATGGCAACCCCTAAGGTTGAAAATTGAGAATTCACAGATGGAAGGCCTGGCGTAGAGGTGCGATATTTGTAATAAAATTTGGTTTTCAAAAATGTTTCATAAAATCTTGGTACTTGGAGGCGTTACCGAAGGCCAGCAATTTTTATGCGCGCGGAGGGGGGGAATGACACCTTTGTTTCTGGTTATATTTAAAAGTTTAACTCTTTCAATACTGAAAAGCTCGTTTGCTTCAAGTAAAGTAAGGTGGGCGCCCGAAGCACCCAAATATCACTCCAAAATTTCCACCCCCTTTCGTTAAGTGTGATTGGTTGAATACCCGATACTATGGATATACTTCTTCATTTTCAAGTTTCCCACATATTTTTTAAAGAGAAAACTTAAGTTCGAAAAGCCAATCAAATACAATATTTTATGCAAAATTTCAGTAAACTATAATTGGTCATATTATAAGAAATGATGCTAAAATTAACAATAGAAAAAAGAAATTTTCTAATCTTTCTCACTAATGGTTTCTCAGAAAGAGAGATCATGTTTCAGAAAAGAAGGCAACGCAATGCATGACGCGAGTTCATAGGTTTTTAGATAGGGTTTCGTGCCATCCCCCGCTCGGATGAGCAATTTTCTTTCTTCTTTGCGATTTTAACTAGTATAAATGAAAAAGAATTATTTCCTCGAATTCGATCCGCAACTTTTTCTGCTTCGTAAGCGCACGTAATATATAGCATGTTGCTAAGCAACTTATGACTATAAATTAAAAGAATTTGATGAGGGTCATAAATGTTTGCGTTCTTTTGTGTGCTAAAATATTTGATTATTTGTATTCAATGAATTTTATAATTGCCTAAATGACATGCGCGAAATTTTATTGCACAAACTGAATTAGTTCATGTCCATGTGATACATCGACTCCTTGTCAAATTGCGAGTCGTGGGAGCTTCGTAGTAAAGTCTCGGTTTCACACCCGGAAGGTTCAAGGTCGCAGCCAGATTAAACTGAAGATCTATGTGTATGGGGCTTGTTGCACGTTAAATCATACGTATATTTAAAACCAATCTTTTCACATAGGGGGAATGCGGGGACACTGATACACTTTTTTTGGAAAGTTAAAAAATGATTAGAACTAATACACTAAATTTATGTATCTGTTAATCTAATATAGGATTTCAGTCGAGTTTTAGTCATAAACGGCATAGTAAAATACTTATTTCACTGCTTTCCTAAAAATGGATTTGTATCAATCTGCCCCATACTAGGGGTACATTGATACACGTGGAAATATCGAAAATAATGATGGTTAAGAGGTCTGGGATCAAAACAAAATTTGTTTTATCAATAAACTTTGTATTCCAAATCAAGGTTTAAAAGTTTAACAAAGAAATAAACTTTTTATTTTAATCAAAATTCGACATTTTAATGAGGCTGGAAAATGAAACAATAACGCCTCAAAAAATAATTTATCTCTACAAATGATAAAGGAGAATGTGGGTGGGTGTGTAAAATTAATTTGGAAGGTGGGAATGTGTAGTTAGAAGCCGTTTTTGGAAATTTTAATTAATTAGAAATTAAGGGAATTTTCGCGTTATTACTTGATAACTTACGAAAATATTATAGCACAAAAAATCATTTTACCCCATCGAAAAATGCAAAAGAATTATCGTTTTGATGATATTAATTTAGTTTCTGTACAACTTTTCCTTTAATTTTAATAAATTCGTAAAAAATATTTTAAACTTAATTTACAACAATACTTTTCATTTTTGAACTGAAATTCAAACCGTTTTCTTTGTTTAAACAAATACTTAATTGCTTTTTTCTCTTAGATAGTTCATTTTTACGTTTTTCTCATTTTTGAAGACGATTTTACAAAGTAGTTGCTGTTAAGGCACATTGATACACACAGAAGATGCGTATCAATGTGCCCCGGAGTCAATTGTATCCATCTTCCCCGAGAGCCGTTTTTACTTAAAACAAGTGGTCACGCAAAAACAATGCTAAACAACCTGAAAATTAATATAGTTCAGAAAGTTAAATGTTTTTTCTACCTTTGGAGTCGATTCCCTGGCAGGAAAATGTAAATATTTAAAGATATCATTGAAAAAATTCATTGAATCATTGAATTTCATTGAAAAAGTTTTGATTTTAACACAACACATACTTAGAGTAAAATTCACTTAGACGAGAAGATTAGTAGTTTGATTCATTTGTAAATTAACTCTCGACTTACCATGACGGAAATATATATCGTGTATTAAGGGTTACAGTGGCATATATATGAGAGGATGCGAACATCTAGAAGCATTCCAATCATCAAAATTTCCCGTTAAATGTATCAGTGTTCCCGCGTATCAATCTAACCCAAACTCCTCTTACCTCGTTTTCATGAAAATTTTCTTACTTCCTTTTTCTCACAATTTTAGGAGAAAAATTATGGTAAAAAGTATGACGGTAATCTATATGCATGGAGTTGTGTTACGGTTGTCTATATGCATATTTCCAGCCGTTTTTTCCTTTTATTAAATTCTTTCATTTAAAATAATAATTTATTTAAAGATTCAACTTTTTAAAATTTTACTGATCTTTTGAAATACTTATTTTGGTGACATTTCTACTTATTTTCATGTCAATAACCATTGTTTCGAAAATTTCAAAATTCTACATTATAAAATGTATCATAAATGTTACTCTTTTGGTTAGAAGAACAACTACTGCCCCTCTATATTTCTATAAGAGGGCACGTAAACGAAAATCTACATTCTCAGACTAGACATGACATACATAAATTTAATTTCAGTACTTTGACTTCCTCTCCAATACATTTTGAATTTCCCCGGAACTTTTAATTTTCTTCCTTTTCGAACGTAATTCCCTTAAGAGACCCCCCAGACACCATTCTCTTGAAACAAAGCAAATAGAATAGGATGGAAAAAGTTCAAAATCTTTTGTCGAAACTTTTATTCTATGGAGTATTCCAGAGAAGAAGCTAATCGAATATTTGAGCAAACGTTGCGCGTGTTCTGAAATAATAATGTAAACTAAAGGTTTCCTTTTGTTAGCGAAGGAAAATGTTGGTTCTCTAATTTTATACTTTTCTTAAAATCATCAACTAACAATTCCATTCCCATACTAAACATTCCCTTACTAAAAATAAAGTAATTGAATTGAATTTCCTAGATTCACTTAGAATCGAACATTTGTGTTTATAGTTTTCGTATTTCTTTGAATACTATTTCACTTTTAAAAACCATCAGTACGATTACATTTTTGTCCTGTTTCCTAAAGTTTGCTAAAGGTGCGCATTTATTGAAAATGCTGAAGCTTATTAATTGATTTAGTTCTAGATTGTGTAACTGTTTTGGTATAGTAAAAACTAGAAGTTGGCGAAATGAAACTTTTTGGGATTCGATAATGAACTAGACAGGTCAACTTAAGGAACTAGCAATTCTATTTTAACATTCACTTACTGAAAAAGAGTAATTCGATATGATTTTTAAGAAATAGCCTTGAATTGAACATTTATGCTGATATTTTTCACATTTCATTGAAAACGTTTTGATTTTAAAAGACGCCAGGATGATTAAATTTTGTTCATTTTCATGATTTCTTTTGTTTTTATTTATATATTATCTAATAATTTCAAAGCAGTTTAATACATTTAAAAGTAGATAAGTGTAAACAGAGGTATTGCTTTTTCTGAACTCAGACAGTGTTACTTGACACGACATACTGTTGCACTTAACGTGTTTCACACTTTTCTAAAAAGTTTCGACTGCTAAAGAAAAATTCATTAATCAAATGCGAAGTAAAAAATATTGTATATAATGAGTGCTTTATTTCCTTACATATTTGCCTTGTGTTTTTTACTTTCTCGTATACGAAGTATACAAAGAGAAAGTATTGTAATCGTCAAAAAATTCGAACTCGAGATTTTGACGAATCTCCACGTTTTAGACCTCCCTGATTCCGAAAAACACAATTTTGGAATTATGTCTGTCTGTGTGTCTGTGAACACGATAATTCGAAAACTATTAGAGCTACGGGGATGAAATTTGGTATGTGGTCTTTAAACATAATTTGTAGGTTTCTATCAAATTTTGGACAAAATCCGTCAACGGGAAGTCTCTCTGTCTGTATGTCCGAAGTCATGTGAACACTATAACTCAAAAACTTGAATAGCTAGATGGATAAAATTTGGTACACAGTTTTATCGTCATGAATGTAGGTCCGTATAACATTTTGGGCCAAATCCGTCAACGGGTTGACTGTCTGTCGGTCTGCATATTCGCATGCATGTAAATACGATAACTCCTAATTGCAGAGATTTAGATGAATCAAAACTGGTATGAGGAGTTCTAACTCAAATGCAGATCTCTGCCCAATTTTCGTTTCAATCGGTTGGAAAAAAAGTTTCAAATTGCATATTGCGATTGTATATTGACGAGCACCTGCCATAGTTTACTGTAGCTTGGCGTATTTTCTGTTAGTATTGCTATATGTTCACCTTGGAGCGGAAATTGAGGTTAATTTCAAACCAAGACTGTCTGTTGGTCTGTATAATCGCATACTTGTTCCATGCGCATGCGTAGTGGTAGAAATGCCTGTGCAAAGAAGGGACACTCCGAAAAGATTGCCAAAAACCAATTCTGGCGGCGAGAATTTGTAAGGAAGCAAACATTTAGGACGTCTCGTTTTACTTGCGTACTGGAAGCAATCTCTGCGCTTGCGCAAGCTATTCAGCGAGCAAGGTATTCTCCTGTTTTCTTCTCCGCACGCGGAACTCGCATTTCTAGAGTTTGATAAAAAAAAATATTGCGAAGTTTTAATACACACGCATCTTTTTGAATATGATTATTCACCTCAATATTTTACTATCACTATAATCTACAATGAAACACCTTCTGATAGTCATTGCATTCTGGATTACAGTTGGTTCGAACTTTTTATCATCGCAGGGGGAAGGGAAATGACAAATGTTTGAAAAGTATACGAGAAAGTTTAGGAGAGGCCACTCCCGCTGGTTATATATTGTGGCTTTTTCTCTGATACACTTATATATAAAATAAATATTGTAAGAGTCAAAAACTAAAAGCTAAAGATTTTAAAGAATTCTGCGCTTTAGTACCCTCTAAAAAATATTTTTAGAATGACGACAGTGTGTCTGTCTGTCCAATATGTACGTGAACACGATAACTTAAAATCTGAATGACCTAAATGATTAAATTTGCATGTGGTCCTAACAGCACGATTATATATCTATACGAAATCATGGATCCATCAGTTGAAAGAATGAGGTAATCTAGATGTAAATATATTTCATTTCCTAAACTCTAACAAAGTACTATACAAAAAAAAGAATGTATACAAAACGATTTTCCACATGCGCATTGTCATTAGTGATGAATGAATACGATACATTAATTATTACATTCATTAATCTGTATGATGCATAGGATCATTCACGTTCTAAAATATATCATATAACATCTTAATTTACTTGTGTGTTACCATTCTGTTCAATTAAATTGATAGATACGTTTAATTTTGAGCAAAATATTGCGATATTAAATATAAAATTTAAAAAAGCAGTTAAAACAGTTAAACCAGCATTATTATGAAAAGCATTTTTTTGAATAATGAAATGGCATAAAAATAGATTTCTTTATTTCTTCTTCCGATGTTTCCAATAGAATTCTTCAACATTAGGAAATAAAAATGGCGACAAATTTCACTGGAAAGAGCAGTTATGAATACGTTTAGGTAATTGTTATGGATGCCATTCAAAAACATTCGATTTTATAATGCAAAATCAAGGTCATTGTTAATCATATGCTGTAAATACCATCCTCATTGTGGAAACATAAGTGACAGTAGAGGGGACAATATTCCTTATTCTTTAAACGTTTTTGTATCAATTAAAATTATTCTCTTTTCAAAAATTGTAACCTGAAGAGTATTTGAGTCTTTCCGTTCAAATAATACAATATATAGACAAAGTTACTTTTGGGCACAGATTATAAATGGCTTTTTTGTGTGAAAGTATACGAAAAAGTTGCAAGGTGAAAACTAAATATTTTCAGCCAACACTACCCATTAAAACCAGTAACACATTTTCTTAATATGGTCTGTTTATAAACATGCCTATTAGATCAGAAATGAAACATTAAAAAAAATGGAATACTTAAAATAAATATTCAATGAGAAAGGCATAGGCATGGGCACTGTACATTTCCTCTGTAACATCTGTGTCGCATGATAGGTTATTTCCATTTATATGCAAGATGAATGATGTATCTGAATCCTACAAGAGAAGACGCGAAGAAATTTTTAATGTTTTTTTGTTAATTATATTTTTTCTGTAATGCATGTCCTCCAAACTTTCAAACCAAAGATAATCACAGAGAATAAAATTGGAAAACTCATGTATTTAACGTTCGAATAAGTAACCAGTGCGTGTGCGTTCTGTACAATTGTACACTCCTTGACGAATTTGAACGAAATTTGTCACACATGTTCCTCAGCACCTAGAAGGGTTATTTACGCTGTTAAAAGCTTGATAGCCCCCCTCTAAAGAGGGTAAAAAAGCTTAACGTTTTTGCTTCATAAATTTGAAAGAAATAATCGCACAGAAACTATTTTTACGCCATCTTAAAATTCAAAGAATTAGCTTTTCGGTGACATCTGTACCATTTCCCTGCGACTTTCTTTTCTTACTTTTAATAAACTTTGAAAATTAATTTAAACTATTTGTAACAATGCTTTCGTTTGTTGGAATCTTAAACCTAATCAGATCTCGCGTGCTTTTGCCAATGTTAAAGTTTAAATTGCTTTCTTTAAACATTTTTACTTTCGAGCGCAGAATTTCGCAGCGTTAAATATGCGCGCGCCGTAAATAAATTATCTTAAACACTGCTTTTTTACAATCGCGGTATATTCTCTTCTATTGATTGCCTTCAGATTTTATCTCATATTTTAGCACTTTTAAAGTTTTAATGCGCCCCTTTGGCATATATGTCTTTTGAATGAATTCGGGTTTTTTGGCTTCTTTTTACCTTCGTAATATTTATATTTCGGGCATTATTTTTCCGTGTTAACAATTACTGTCATATCATCAGAGCTCAAATCCAAATATTATGCTGTGAATCTATATATATAAAATTCAGTGTCTGTTTGTGTGTTTATTTGTTTATTTAAACCTTATATAATTCCCCTGATTCTCTCAGAACGAAATTGGGGAAATATGTTCCTTAACACCTAGAAGGATTAACTACGATATTAAAAAGTTGCTAGCGCCCCCGAAAGGGGGTTAAACGGGAGAAAAAGGTAATTTTTAACGTTTTTCCGACATAACTTCAGAACATATCATCGCACATTTTTTTTTTTTTATTTTTTGCACCATCTTAAAATTAAAAAAAAGAAAAATAGCTTTTCAGGAACACCTTTTCTATTACCTTACCACTATTTCTTTGACTTTTTAATCACGTTTTAATTTGATTTTAAACACAATTTACAGCTATGTTTTTGTTTGTTTTCATGTTAAACCTATTTCACTGTTTAAACTATCACAAGCCTTTGTTAATGTTAAAATTAAGTTGCTTTCTTTGGGCATTTCCACTTTCATTTCCATTTATCTTTACATTTTCTAAATAAGCATTAAAAATTTAAAAGTGCTAAAATCTGAGACAAGATTAAGGGAAACTATAGAAGAAGTTGCAACGATTTTAAAAAGCAGTGTTTGGAGGTAATTTACCGAGCGCTCATATTAAAAGTTCGAAATTCTGTGTGCGAACGAGAAAATGCCTAAAGAAAGCAATTTAACATTGGCAAAAGCACGTGTGTGGCAGATGTGATTAGGTTTAGAAAACGAAAGCATTGTTACAAATTGTGCTTAAATTCATTTTTAAGATTGATTATAAATGAGAAAAAAAAGTCATACAGAATATGGAACAGGTGTCAGTGAGAAACTAATTTTGGCCAGTTTTACCTTTGTAGTATCTAGAATTCAGGAATATTTTCCCTGTTACACATTGCTGTCATATCATTTGGATATCAAGGCTCTTAAAATAGATGCGAATGCGAATCACAAAATCTGAACCACAAACAGACATTTTATATATTTTCACAAAAAAATAAACTGAGCCAAAAAAGTTTTTAAAATTTTTTAAGTTGACATTCCATTATGAGCACTTCCCATCTTGTATAGAGAATATTGATTTGATCGTTGCTGAATTTTTTAAATATTTTGTTTTTCAGTAGCAGTTGACATTAAGATGTTTATAGTTAGTGGGAAAACGTTGTTACAGCTTGGATTACCCTTGCCTACCAGTCAACGCCTCATGCTTTGAAGAGAGGTCTGTAACGTGAAACGAACTACGATGTGAATATTTCTCAAGATATGGTGGGAGCAAATAAACACTGACAAACAAAAGATCAACCAACAGCGTATGGAGTGATGATGAATTTGAATGCTGAATGAAACGGTGGCCCCCTCTTACTGCCTATCAAGAGTTATATCTAAATGTCATATAGCTCATGTCATTGCTCCATCACGAATATCTATTAGATTTTTGGATGGTGGCAGCACAACGCATTCTACGTTACAGTTACCACTGTCTTAGCTCACACTGAGAATCCTGTATGCAATGCAAGCAAAAGGTCTGATAAGGCGATTGTCCCACAAATTTGCAAAGTCTTTGGACACATCATTTGGGATGTGCGTACGATGTCAAACAAAGCTGCAGCTTGCGAGATGCAAGCAACAAATTTGCAAAATCAGATTAGAAATTCCGTATTTCTCCCTTGGCCAATTACATGTTTCATGTTCTAAAGTGGGAACTACAAAAATCTTTATGATATGTTCCAAACGGTGAGCCTAAATTCGTCCTTCATCCGAAACCTTTAGAGTATGAATTAAGTATTATTAGTCAGGATTGAGGGTCGTAAAACCTCTTAAGGGGTTGAATAGTAAAACTCGAAAACTGTACGATGTAAAAGCAAATGCGCTTTGCTTTTTCTTTCATACCTCTAGAACATATAAACGCGAGCAGAGGCGCGGGTACAACGGCTAGTAGACCATAAAAAAATGACACTTTTAAATGCCCGCAACCCTAATTCGTGCTCATGTTTCTCTTTCCGGGGGGATCATAAAAAGACTCTACAACCATTAGGTTGAGTCGACCCTCCTGGGTTATGGATTGGAATGGAACATGACTAGATAATTATGGACATCTGTGAAAAAAAAACCTTTTAAGAGCTTTTACATGTATATGACACTCTTATGTCAGATTAAAATGCCTCAATTTTATCATTCCAGTTAAGCTGTTTGACTTATAATGAAACCCATGAAAGGTATTGTAAGGAATTCTGCGAAAAAAACAGATATTTTTTTGCAATAAGAGTATTAATAACAATTCTGAACTATAAAGTTTCACACAACAAATCTTGCTATGTTACGAATTAGAAAATATCATGTCGCTAACAATGAAACAGGATTAGTTTAGTTTAGTTATATTAACGTCCCGTTTTGAAGCAACACTAGGGCTATTTTAGGACGGACCTCGTAATTTTGAACAGCGGTCAGATGACGAGGACGACACCTGAGCTAGCACCCCTCTCCAAACTTCCGCACCACACCAACGGGAGGACGTTTGGCCCCCTACGTATGATTTAACGTGCAACAGGCCCAATACACGACGGATCTTCAGTGTAATCAGGTTTCCAACCTGGAGCCCTCCGGCCCCAAAGCCGAAACCTTACACTAGGCCAACAAGAAAACAGGATGGGAATATAAAAGAACATAAATGAAAATTTGAGACATTAGTAAATAAAAACTGAAACGCCGAAATATGGTTATAAGCAATTCTACACTTCCTCAGCTTAAATTAAAATAATTCAAAACTGTAATTTATATATTCGCGATGTGAAATATTCTTTTATAGTTGTATATTTCAAAGCTAGGAAATATCCAACAATAAATGAAAACGCATGACAAAACATCTGACAAAAAAGGAGCTCAAAGCCTCTCAGTGAAATGCATTTATTGATTTCTAGGACTAGTTAAGAGGATGAAGTTTAACTCAATAGCGGAACGTGCCCAAGTGCTGTATTTGAAAAGTATCGTTAGTTGGGCTATGTAGAATTAAAGACTCAATTGGCTACAAGCATTGATTTCATGTTCTACATACAGCTCGGCTGCCTTTAGGCTTTTTATAAAATAGGAAGTTAAAAGTCAGGCTTCATAACTCTTCAAATTTACACTAATTAATCATTATTCATAATAGATAACGATGTTAATTTTTTTTAACACGAAAACCATAAAAATATTATTTAATCCAAAAAGAGTTTCATAATCTGGCGATAGTTTTCTCAGTTAAACACGAATAAAACCTCATTTCATTACCAATGAAGAAAAATAGTTAAAATACTGATATTGAGTATAACATTTATAGAACTTCAAAATATTATAACTTTGTAGAGATGGTCTGATAAGCAATTAATTATGAACACGTTTGAAGACAAAAGCATTGAACCAAAACGTGTTTCTGTAAATTGTTTTTCATGTAGCATAATCTAATCAAATGATTTTTCAAAATTTTATCAAAAGATTTTAATGAAACATTGTCAGATTAAACTTGCTTTGTCAAAGAATTTTACATACTTTCATTTAGTCATAATGTATTACGACTAAATCTTACAAATAAATAGGTATATCTTTCATATTTCGAGTTCCTTAAATAATCATCAATACACAAATATCAGAAATAAACAATAATTCCGAAAATATAGAATATTTTCAGGAAATCATCTGACCGACTAAGAAAGAGTAACATACTAGACAGATTTAATAACTGTGTCATCACTTCCAGAACTATAGTAGACTAGCCACCTCTGGCGACCATTTGGTTTGCCTATAATATTGCCATTCGCCTATACTTAATCAAGCTTATCCAGTTGTGTCTGCCAACACTGAAACTACGTGTTGAAATCCATGTGGGCTGAAAGTTTTTATTACTTTTTAAAATAGTTTTTAAGCTATTTTAAATAATATTCAAAATTACACGCCATTTCATTGGCAAATATGTACATAATTTATCCGTTTAAAAACTTCTAGAATCTTTTGAGACATGCATCGTGCTTTCGTTCTTTAATTTAATATTATTTAATATTTAGTGATTGTTTTGCGTTTTGTTGATAAACCTGATTACTTTGAACATTGTAATTCTATACGTAACAATAACGTATGAAAGTATTAAATTTTAATGCATAAAGAGAATGAAACTGCACTGAACGTTTTGCATACAATGATGTTTCGACCCATATATTCAATTGTTAAAAAATGTTAAACCGATGACTCTCAAAAAAATATGAAAGATCTAAAGAAAATTATTTTCTTAATTTTGGTCGTGCATTATTATAATTTAAATTATAATAATTAAACATCTTTGAACAAATCATAAAGAAAACATTTGAATTAATTGTAAGGCATAAATGCATAACATAATCACTAGAGAAGATTATCTGACAGCAAGTGAAAATACATGTTCAAGATCCTATTTTAGATTGAATATATCAAAACTAACAGCAAAACGCATTTTTAAAACCTTTATTTTTTTCCCTTTAATTCAAAATAACTTGAGTCAACAAAATATTCATAATTGGATCTCAAAAAAAAAAAAAATTGTATATCTCATGAGCTCATCTGTCGCGTGAGGAAATGCACTTTTACACAGCAGTTATTATATTTTTTCTGCTTATACAGTAAAACCCTGGTTAACGGAACTCGGGCTATCCGAAATCCTTCTGAAATCGCAAATTTAAAAACACGTACTGTACTGCTCAGAAATAATCGCGAACGCGAGACTTTTTCCCAACGATATCCCCACTTCTTTCTTCTAAGACTCCCGAAGAAGGTCAGTGATTCATTTTAGAAGGCTAAAATTAAAATTAATGGGTATTAACAATATTAATTACGATATTGTTCACCTGTGCCTATCAGGCGCATTTCTCCGGGGCTGAATATTGCGCCCGACGGAGGGTTAACTTTAACACCTTAAGTCCTGCGCCCGTCATATTTACGTGCATCGAATTATCGCATTTTTAGGCTAATAAACTAAAAGTTAATCATTAATTAGCTTTATAATTTGACACAAAAATTACGTAGAATCCATAAGCATCTTAAGTATCCTATGCCTTCTTAGATGAATGAAAACGACTGCCCCTTTCCAAAACAGGAGGGGTCATCTTATTAGGAGAAAAAAAATGCGATTTTTAAGGGGTTAATAAAGAACATAAGTGTGACCTACAATTCGTTTAATTCCTTTTACTCTCAAAACATTTCAGAATTACATACTATAATTAGATACAAAATAGCAATAAAAGTTCATGGCTTAACCGAAAAAGTCTTTATCCGAAACGGATCCCCCCCCCCCTCTTTAATTCGGTTAATCGGGGTGGTACTGTATTCTGTCATAATATCAAAATTGGTGTTAATACTGGTTTGCGATGGTGGGAAATTGGATTTCTCGTCTGACAACTTTGATCATGAAAGAAGGAGAACACACGGAACATTTGAAAGCTGTTGTACCAGTCATTGTTCCTCCACCAATTTCAAAATTATTTGGTGACAAAAATTGGAGACTCTAATGCCAATTAATTATCGTTTCATGACAAAAAGTTCAGTCTCTTTTATATTCTTTCTATGCAATCGTCATCTTTCGATCATCATTGGTTTACGAATTACCGATTTTTAAAATTTCAACGACTTTTTAATCACCCTGTACTTGGAGCACACGCGGTGAGCGAAAGTATTTTATATAAATCGTCTTTAACAAAGAGCTTCATGATGCTGTTTAACCCTTTCAAGTTCACTACATGTTTCGTTTTGAAAAGTACTGAACTTATTTCGAAAATGAGTATTAGACATGTAGCTGATCATACATATGTAAAAGAAAAAAATTTTAGCATTTTTTATTTTCAAGAAATTTGTGGTTTCACAATCAAACCAATGAACGGTAACGGGCTATTTTTCCAACGAATAAGTTATCATCGAAATGCAATTTAAATTATGTATTTAATTTATAAGTATACGTGAGTATTCATGATATTCAGCCTCCATAAAATTCAATATTACTTTCGAAGATTCGAATTAAAAAAATCAATTCGTGCAAGAACCCTCATCATTTTGTTTCTCTTAGAGATCGAAAGCAATTTAGCTCTTGCAATGCCGATTATCTTTGTGAATACCTACGGTATTGAACTGGAATTTTTACATAAGTTGGCCTATATATCTGGCTCTTTAATTATGAAAGAAAAATTACGCTACATTTCGCCCTTGCGCAGTAAAAGAATGCTCAGTGTGTGGTTTCACTGAGAAACCAATGAAAGAGAAAGGGTTAAACTGTCAAAATTCTATTGAAAAGGAACATCAATCGCTACTAATAAATCAGTGTTCCTTGAAATTGGCGAATTTTATATTTTCTTTTAGTTTTCATGAAGTAATAATAATTCTGTCACGTTGATAATTTAGTATACAAAACTTATAACATTACTAAACTACAAAACGCACGGGAACCGTACGTGAATGAAATTTATACAAAAAATCCTGAATACGTTTAATATTAAAATCTAATTGAATATCCTAACTACTGAAAACAATGCAGCACATCTGCAAATGGTAGTTTTACCTTAAATTCTTTCTAAAGAAAAACTAAAGCTCATTTTTAATATTCTATCCGATATGCCTCTCCTGATCAAAAATTTCAAACGAAAGAAATAAATCTGTAATTCCCTAGAGAGTCATGTTAACACGAATCGATTGCATAACTAAAACAATAATGAAAACAGCATAATTTAAAAAACGCTGTTAAAAAACAAATTTCCCAACAGCTTTGCTCGATAGAAGAAGGCTTAAATCCTTTAAATAAAGTTCATTTCATTTTTCTAAGCAGAAATTTTTCCAGCCACCTTTAGGCGTATGTCAAGGAGCTCATAAATATTAATAACGTCTTCATGATCCAGCGGTGGGGAATTTATTGCTGTCCCTTAAATTTTCAAGAATTCCTGGAACTTTGGTAATATTCTTGAAACCGAGGTAATTGCTGTTATGTATATCCAAGTGGGAACTGGAGAAAAGCAATTATCGCAAGATCTGTCGTTGGATTTTGGCGGTGAAATTTAATGAGAATTCGCTCCTCAAGGCTACTGTGGATAAATATTGGCACACAAGTGTCTTGGCTTGTTTATGTCCGTATTAAAATCAAGAATTATTTAGTAGCGTGGTTAGTTGTGCAGAAGAAACAACTGTTACATTAGATATGATGCAACTAATCGGTAGCATTAAGAAATTCCAGAGATAATCTTCTACTAAGGAACTTTCTAACCCAATTAGTGTCAGAGATACTTTTGAAAACTCAAATTTAACAAGATAAATCGACGAGGAAAAATAATTATTTCTTTCCCGTTCAGTCATTGTTCATTGATGTTGTTAATCATAACATCAATTTGCTATATTATTTATTACAACTTCAAATCTTCACTGTTGCTATTGCTTCTTATCCGGAGAG
This sequence comes from Araneus ventricosus, assembly GCA_013235015.1. NCBI lineage: Eukaryota > Metazoa > Arthropoda > Arachnida > Araneae > Araneidae > Araneus > Araneus ventricosus. The sequence continues at coordinate 126,601 of BGPR01002259.1, read as the reverse complement.
ATCTAGAAAAGCTAAACCAAATCTATGAGGTCATAAGTTCAAGTAAGTCTTAAATTGCATATTAAGCCTAGTAGTTATATATTCCCTGTATTTTTGTCCCTGTATTTTTGGCATCAAGTCCAAACCACAAAATATCGCCTTAATAACGCGAGAAAGTTTATGTAAAAAGACAGTTAAAGGGAGTAGAATTCCAAAAGTCGGACAACTGGTCGTATAACCGGG
>BGPR01002259.1:89512-121458 GCA_013235015.1 Araneus ventricosus | reverse complement strand
AAACTTTTACTTTGCTTGGCTACCATAATCGTTTTCAAATCCATCGATTCCTTTCTAAACTAATGAATCGATGCTCGTCCAGATTACCCAAAGGAACTTATCTCCAATATCGATAACCTTAATGCAGAAAGCATTTCCGCGGAAATCTCGATCTAATGCATTTTACGAAATGCGTTGGATCGAAGATAATCAGTTCGGCTAATTAATCAATTTTAAGTTAGTACAGATAATCTAACGCGAAAGTAATGAGGGCAAAAGGTGATAAATACCATGAAGAGATCGATTTCTTCAAATAATGAGCCCATGCGTTATGATCGAAAATTAATTGCGAACGTCAACTGAAACGACATTTTAACTGATGATATTATAACGGCACAATGAGAGACCGAAGATCAATTACTTTATATTGAAAAACTGAAATTTTATTAATAGGAAAGTAGACATTTATTAAATGAGGTATGTTAATTGACAAAATCAGATAGTAGTATAATTTAGCGAGTTAAACGAAAGCTATTAAATATTTAATCAATCTTGAATCACATAAGCGGTGTGTCGGCAAACGTTTTTGGCGAAGTCTCCCAGTTAATCACAGAATTTCTCAATAATTTAAAGTGTACGACACAATCGTACCTAGCTCCAAATAAAGACCTCGAGACACATTGGGCCAAATATTTTCTTGCTGTTAAGAGACAACGGTTCGAATTTAAATTTCGCTATGAATATAAAACATGAGTAATTTCAAAATTATTTTTTTAAAATCATGCCACATTACGCTATTATCTTCGAGAACTTATAATCAGAACATATTTCCGTAGAACCCCTACCTTAATTTCGCTCAGAAACGCAAGGATCTTTTTTTTTTCGCATCATTTTTACTGACCATTTCAAACTGACCACCAGTTTTACTGACTAAAATCTCTTAACCATTTCTAAACTCCTGACCCGGTGTCAACTCGATAGTTCTAAATTAATTGATTTAATTGAACTAAACTGACTATCGAAATCATGAAATTTCTGCCAAAGTTATTTCTCGTTTACTGTCATTTCTATGATTTATAATTACTATTTCCGTATTTTTAAAGGATCTTTTTCTTCTGTCAAAGTTCAAATAGACTTTGATGTTGTTAAACTTCACGGAATAGAATCATTTATGAAAGTGGGGAATAAAAATTCAATATTCTATCGTAAAAGAATAATGTGCTATTCTTCGATGACACTTACGCATCCTTCCCAATATATATGCAATGAATGGTGATTTCAAGTGGCTGGACGAGTCCAGAACAGTAAAATTTAGCTTGAATTCATTTCCACTATCTTGTTTGATCAGTGAAATTTCATAATGAATTATACGCGTTTTCAAGATCCAGGTCTTATAAATATCAATGACTATTACAGGATGAGTCACTACCACACCGACAAAGGTAGAGGTAGGTAGCATAGAGACTAGTCGGAATCACACAGCATTGCACAAGCCCCAATGTATTCCTCTCGAGTTAGGCTGTAAAGAAGTGAAGAGAAGAGTGAAAGTAAACAGCAACACGCACGTGTAACAGAGAGGATTTTAAACAAGATATTTACATTAGGAACATGTACATGCTACATAAGGTCCATGTTTTAAGTTTAATCAGAAACTTTGACACAGAGAAGACATCGTAACTGCAGGAAATCTCATAGATTTCGGGCGTAAGTTTAATCAGAAACTCTGACACAGAGAAGACATCGTAACTGCATGGAATCTCATAGATTCCGGATGTAAGTTTAATCAGAAACTCTGACACACGGAAGACATCGTAGCTGCATGGAATCTCATAGATTCCGGATGTAAGTTTAATCAGAAACTCTGATACAGAGAAGACATGGTAGCTGCATGGAATCTCATAGATTCCGGATGTAAGTTTAATCAGAAACTCTGACACAGAGAAGACATTGTAGCTGCATGGAATCTCATAGATTCCGGGCGTATCTCGGACTTCCTCGGCAACTACAGATATAAGAGAGACGAAGTCTTCATCCAAATCAACTGGGATCTCATACACCTTAGTTTTCATGAGACCCCAGAAATAGAAGTCAAGGCATGATAGGTCTGGCGATCAAGCAGGTCAGAGAATTGTACAACCACTACCTATCCAACAGTGTGTATAGAATACATTTAGATGTCGACGGACGTCCAGGCTGAAGTTCGCCCATCCTACAATCTCAGCTATCGAATGTCAAATGCCGGTTTCCTGCATGAACGATGTGTAGTCCAGCTCCCATACAACATCTACCGCAAGAAGAAGGAGTTTTCGACCCTGTAAGGGTATGTGATTCCTACTCCTATCTGTGCTACCTACCCCTTCTTAATGTTTGTCGTTGTGGTACTGACTTACCCTATATGATGACTGCATAAATTCTATTTTCCCTAAGGAGACATAGTTCCCCTTACCTAAAATGCAGTCTTATATTAAAGAAAAATCTACTTTGGTTCCTCTGGATGGATGTTCATTTTTAGAAGGAACATATTTCCTTATTTTAGTCACTAAAGATGCATTCTTTGATTGAAATTGACCGTAATGCTGATTTTCACATTAGAACATCCCAGTAATCTTAAAGAGCAGAAAATCATCTTTTTAATGATTTCAAATTAAATGTTATGCGTTCTTTTTCTTAATTTAATAAACATTTCAAATTTATTTCATACACAATTTGTAACAATGCTTTCTGTTATTGTAATTAAATTCAAACCATTGATAGTTTTATCAAATCCTTTATTCCGGTATTTTTGCCATTGTGAAAGTTATGATAAAAATATTGTTTTATTTTGAATGTTAACAGAAAGGCAGAAATTTTATTTAGCTTTTATTTCGTAGCATATGTTCTCTTTCAATATGTTTGCGCTACAACACAATGATTTTAATTAATGTCTTTCTGCGATGCTTCATTTAATTTTACAAATTTTTAATGATTATAATGAGTGTTTAAGATCATTCAAGATTGTTGAGACCAGTTCATACATGAGGGAGAGGGCATAAGGAGAAAAAGAAAGAACATTATGCTGTTTTTTTCCGGTCATTGACAAAAACACTAAAGAGAAGAGAATTGTAGTCCGGATAATGACAAAAAATAAAAGATATGAAAGAGTTTCTGCTGTTGCAGAAAGCAATGATGGGGAGGGGAAAATGGAGTACGAAGGACTACGAAATTCTTGCCAAGTGGTTCAAACTAAGATGAGAAAAAGAAGAAGGACGTTTCTCTGCTGGTCCAAAGGGTCAGTTGATTAACGAAAATCAACGTGAAAAACAGTTTTAGTAAATTGAAAGTGTTATAAGTACTTGAACTTGAAAATATTTTCATCCCGAGCAAACGCCGGGTATATCAGCTAGTAATAGAAATAAAATGGCAGGGATTGTTCTGTCTTTGACATTTTTACATTTCCTTATTCAGATATCTCCTAAAAACTATAGTCAAAACTGAATGGTCTTATGTGTTATGTATGCAACCAAATGTTCTAGATTCCAACAATAAAATTTTTCCGATGATGGTTTAAGATTGTGGTTTTAAAATTTCGTAATTTGACTATTTTTCTATGATAATTTTGGATATTTCATCGTAGAAAAACAATTCTCGCGACATCTTAAAAAATCAAACAGTGTCTGTCAAACTGTGCATTTTCTGTGAACTCAAGTGGCAACAGACAGAAAAATAAATGAAACAGTTTAAAATATAATTAATATTCTGATTCAACGTGAAAGGCAATAATCGTGCAAACATCTTTGTAAATATGGCCATTTTTAACGTAATTTCATGGTAAGGTAAAAAAAATTTAACATTTTTGTGGTAAAATTAATTTTACTTTCTCAGGATGTGGTCGAAAATATGACACAGTTTTAAATTTTTCCTTAAAATCCGCGTGTCAAATTTTATCCATTTAATTCCTTCAGTATTTGAGTTATCAAGTTCACACATACACGGGAAGACATTCCGGAACAGATATAACTGCAAATCTTGTTATTTCAGATTCAGGAAGGTCTAAAGCTTCGAAATGCATAAAAATCAAGGAGTAGAATTTTATGGCGCTTGCAATACTTCCTTTACGTATACTTCGATTACGAGAAAGAAAAATATTCATTCATTTGTCATTTCCTACGATTCCTAAATCTGCAACATATTGTAGCCAATAAATTACCCTGAAAGAGTTTCCTGATCTATTAACTACATTTTCTTTAATAACGATAAAAATATTCGCAATATTTTTAGCCCATTTAAAATGTTTCTCCAAATTTATTAAAAAAAGTCGCAAATTTTTTTTCTATAGTCTGTGTTATGTGTGAGCCCATGATATGCAAAAGGAATTATGCCGTCCAACTTCTTTTAAATGGCGCAAAACATACTTCTTTCACCTGGAAATATTCAGCATTGAACGCATACTTAATGTGACTATACATCCCGCATTGAAAAGAACGGTCCCGTTTCTAGGTAGCTTAAAGCGCATACCACAATGGTCTATTTCCAAGGACACGAGGATAAAGCCACTCGTCAAAAAGTTTGTAGCACGTGACAGGCCAGACAAGGTGATGGAGATCGTGTACTGTATTCAACCGGCTTGAAAATGCACACGATGGTGACGGAATATCGTCAGCAGCGAAAATTCAAACCAATCGGGTGTGACTTTGACGGTGACGTAGTTTGTCATCCACGATACCGAAATCCTGTCTGACCGGTTGTCTCAATGCGTCACGTGCTACAAACTTTTTTGGCGAGTGGCATTATCCTCGTGCCCACGGAAACATACCACGATAAGTTGTCCGTGTGATTATACGCTTAACCCGTTGTCTTTAAGCACAGCTTCGGGAGGCTGGAATGTCCGTTTTCAGAAAGGGCGAAATACAAGGTAACAATTTCAGAAAAAGGTGCGAAAAATAAAAAAAACTGGCTTTAGTGCTTAGCAGCGCGGCGATGAGAGGACATGCGTCTCACACATATGCAAGTCAGTCAGAAGTTTTCTAGCTCGCACTTATTTCTAACTACATTACACCGCAAAAAAAGGGACAGAATGGAACACTGGGAAAGTTTCAATCGAATGTCGTTGGATGAACTGTTCAAACACTTTCGCGCCAAGAATTTTAAACATACGATTTTCGTGCAATTATTGAATACATTCTATGTATAGCCAGCACGATTCACTAGTAGAAAGGTTTTTTTTTTACCTCCTCGTATACGAAGTATACAGAACAAAGAGAAAGTATTGTAATCGTCAAAAAACGTTTTAGACCTCCCTGAATCCAAAAAAAATTTGGAATTATGTCTGTCTATCTGTCGGTGTGCTCAAAAACGGTTAGAGCTGGAGGAATGAAATTTGGTATGTGATTTTTTATAGGTTTCAATCAAATTTCGGACAAAATCCGTCCAATCGTGTTCATGTCAACACTATAACTCAAAAACTTACATAGCTAGATAGGTAAAATTTGGTACACAGTTTTATCATCTGGAATGTAGGTCTGTATCAAATTTTGCACCAAATCAGTCAAAGGGTTGACTGCCTGTCGGTCTGTATAATCTCATATTTGTGAACACGATAACTTCTAAACCTTATGATTTAGATAAATAAAAATTGGTATGAGATCTGCTAATATTAATTGTAGATCTGTGCCCAATTTTCGTTTCAATCGGATGTGAAATAGGTGTTCAAGTTGCATATTCGGTTTCTTCGCCATTCTAGGATGCAAGAAAAAGGTACGACGGATTCGATTTTTCCCACCTGTGTAACGGAATGGCGCATGTTACTGGCACTTGGTGTATTTTTTCCCCACCCGTGTTAGGACGGATACGAGAAAGTTTTGGTGAGACCACTCCCGCTGTTTTATTTTCTCTTGTGAATAAGTTGTAGATGAATCGCAATTCTTCAAACAATGTTAATTACAGAAGCAAATTTTAAGAAATCTTGCCAAGAATTTCTGATTTTAACTCAACAACAAATATACTTAAGCAAATTTTTTTTAAAAAAAATTATGAGATCACATTTATTTTCACGTATTAATTCCGTTCTATTCATTAATAAATAGAAATTGAGGAAATATACGTTTTCTTGAATACACATATTACCTTAAAATTAGTTGATGACCCTGTTTTGACGGAAAAAATAAATGGTAACGTTATGCAAACTGCAACTTTTCTTTCCAAAAAAAAAAAAAAACGGTTTTCAGTTAAACCGGTTTTTTCACCTCCGATTGAACTTGACGGTCAAAACCGCTGAAAAAAAACGGTTTTCGGTGATTATTATTTTTTTTAAAGAAAGCAACGTTTGTGGGCAGAATTTTTTTATTAATAATATTATATAATAAGTAAGCATTAATACAATAATTAATTAATGTAATAAGTAATGATTATAAATAGGTAATTAATAAAGTATGTAATAATAATAATAAATGAGTAATTATTGAAATAAATAAGTATTACAGACAAAATTTTTTATGAACATCGTTTTCACAAGAAATTAATTCGTTGTCTAATATTTATCATCTAATCTGCTCATTAAGAGACTCTTTCAACAATGTGTTGATCCGTTAGTCGACACCTCGCATTAGAAACAACATCATTCAACGTAGATACTAATCTTTTGGACGCCATAGAACTTCCGACTAAATATAAATATTTTTTGGCTACAAAAAACAGACGCCGTTTGCAGAGAAAATTTTTTATTAGTATTGTTTCTTCAGGAAATCAATCCATTGGCCAATATTTTTCTGTTCATAAAGACTCTTTTAGTAATCCGCCAACCAACAGACGCCTCGAAGAAACGGTTGTCGGTGATTGGCCTAAGATGATGAAATTCAAAGCTTTATAACTTGGTAAATTTTAGTCTAGTCGAACCTAAAATAGATTTTATCTTCCAAGCAGGTTTTTCGCCGGTTTTTGGATTTTAAACAAATAACCGGTTTAAAAAATACCAGCAAAAAAATAACCGAAAAAAACCAGTTAACCGAAACAAAAAAAACGGTTTTCGGTTTAAACAGCTAAGTTTTTCCCCACCCCTAATCCTAGATTCATGGACTTGCACTACATATGCTATCCATGTGGAATTTGATCTAACACCCCTGATAATTCAGTATATTTCTCTAACAAAACTTTGCTGCATTAAAAATTTATTTCTTCGAAATGAATTTCCCACAAAACATTTTACAACACCAATTGCAAATATTTCAGAATTAGGAACTTCAAAGCTATTTTATAAACTCTATAATCTGAGATACTGCTTTTCGATATTATTTAAGACACTCGGAATTTTTCTAATCATTTAGCAATAGCCAAGAACATTATCAACACATCTAAAATTGCACAGCTTTAACATTCGTATTCCACAGGTATCGATCATAAGCAGCAGACTAAAAAAGAAATTGGCAGGCAACAGAAAAAAGGAAAAATTGCCCATAGCTAAACAAAAGGAAGCAAGCAAAACTTGCCACTAGCCACAAGACTTAATGAAACAATCCGTGACGCTCTCTCCCCTTTCCTCCCATTCCTTCTGAAAAGCAATTTTCTGCCTTCGCCGCAAAACAAGAAACAAGATCCATAAGTATATATCTATATATCACCCTGGAGGAGGAAGAAAGTGCAGAAAAGGATTTCCACGAAACGTGATGATCTATAGAAATGTTGAAGGAAAACAGAAGACGTAGAGAATAAAACAAAAGATGTGACACCGTCGAAATGAGAAGCGTTAAATCCCGAGTAATATAATAATGAAACTTTTTTTGGGGTGCGCTGTTAAAAAAGTAGTTTCTTATTCTCTTGTTTTCTCTCTCTTAGATTTCCAAAGAACACGTGATGACTCGTTTGTTCTGAAAGATTAGATAAAATAGAGGAAGTTATGTATGTTTTCGATGATTGCAGATTTTGCTGATTTTAATTATGATTTCAAAATTTCGAGATAATTTGAATTCTAAGGGAACCAACACAAAAAACATGATAGTCCAAAATTTGCTTCCACTCATTTCATTTATCTATTTATTTTTGATTTCGCTTCAAACAACAGACTTAGAAATGTTAAAAAAATGCATGTATGATTCATTTTCTTACTGCTTTTCATCATACAGCAGAGATAATGTTTTAATATGCACTAGTCGCCAATGGCAACCAGCTTGCTTGTCAAAACTCTGCCCTATTCCCTGCGTCTACAGCTTGCTTTACAGGAATATTAACTGTGGAGTTGGGGAGTTTGGCAGGAATATTGAAATGATATTTCATATTAATTAAATTTCCTATGATGTTCAAATGCACTTGAACAAGCTATTTTAAACTTCATATTGTGATAGACACTTAACAGGTATAATTTTAGAATTCTTGTACCTGTTCTGTTCATTATATTCTTGCACCTACTTATTTACAGGAATGTTATCTCACCTAAGTATTGAACTTAAATGCAGAAGCGAAAATGACAGAAATTCAATTAATCCAACAGCTTGTCAGCTGGATTGAATCATTTGATAAAATTAAATAATAGCAAATACAATTATTGAGTATACTGGAACTGTTTCCTTATGAAATTAATATCTTATAGGGCTTTGTGCATAAATTATACAAAGAAATTTAATGATATTGGAAAGTAAAAATTTATTATGACATTGTTAAAGAATATGAAAATATAAATAGGACTCCATTCCTGAATTTCTAACAATGAAAAAAAAACATCTGTAAATATTTGTACAGACAGTGAAAATGGTCTGAATGTCATAAAAATAATGAAAATTATTGTTAGAAATTATGCATAATATTTTTTAAAAAATTGCAGGGCAAATATGTTGATAACATTAGAAAAATAATTTCTTTTAGCTTTAAGATGGTTTTAAAAATCATTCATGCGAAGAAAATATTTTCAAAAGTAATCGCCAAAAAACGGCGATTTTTTTTTCTTTTCATTTTATTCAACTTTTCAAATTAAAAAAGCTCCGAGGTGCGTATTCCCACCCTCCAGAGTATCTTTGCGCCAAATTTGGTAACTCTATGTACAACGGTTTGACCTGTAAAGCATCCCAAAACAGACACACACAACCGTTTGTTGGACATAAGTATTTTCTAGAATAAGAAAACTACAAGAGCTCTTCTTCACGTCAACAGATGACGTCGCTACACTCGGAACTAAAAATTTTGGACTAATACCTTTACATACTTTCCCTTGTAACTCTTCTCTTTTAGTTGTATATTGTGTGTGTGTGCTGTCGTGCTCGTTCTAATAAATCTATATATTTTCCCAAGCAGTGCTCTGAGAACCTCTCAACATTAATTACAGATTATATATACATATTTTTTCCCAGATAGAATGCACACTTGCAGCAAGTGTGATTTTTTTTCTTGATATTAGCTTGTCATGACAAACTTGACGCGACAACTTTGCAACGAACTTCCTGCAAAGTAACAAAGCGTAATCGATTATTCTCCTTGCAATGCAAGTTTGCTGTAAAGTTGACACGGCACACTTACACACCACGACCTGGATTCAGTTGTATATATCTGGTTTTGGTCTTTGTCTCTGTTTTAAAAACATTATTTTTAATAGCATCTCCCTAAACCGTCCTTTTTTTTTATTAATTCAATAAATCAATGATAATTTGAAAAAAACTAAGTCTTTTTATATAAAAAAAATTACTTTCGAAAAATTCTCCATCTTTTTACTAAATATAGAACTCGCACTTTAAAGAAAACTATATATCGCCCTTTTCTTAATGTTGAAATTTTAACGTTCATAAACGAAATTAAACCTAAAAAAAACAGTCAATGTTTGTTAAAAAATAATAACTTATTTTGTGCCACATATTTTTAAAAGTAATTACTTTTGGACCCTAATTTCATGATTTATTCCTCTAGCAAAACGTAGTTATTAGCGAAACTCGCTCTCTCTTTGACTTCAAATCATATTCTCAACTTAAAATTTAATGAAATCAAGAAGGCAGTTTAAAATAAAACGTGTAGATGCACGATATATTAACGCAATCTATCTTCGCCAATCGAGGTCTGGCTGGCTGAGTGGCTAAAGCGACAGGTTCGGGAGCGAGTTCTCGGGGGTTCCAAGGTTCGTCTGCTTGCTATATTTTGCAATGAGTTTGACGCGAAAAGCTTGCTGCAAGTTCGACGCATGGTGATTTCGTCGTTTGCAATAACTTGTGTCAAACTTGCTACAACTTTGCTGCAAACTAAAAATGCTATCTGGGTATTTAGATTCTGCTGTGATCTCCTCTGGAAACTACTGAAAATAAGGTAAGTGAAATTTCACTTACTCTTTTAATTTGGAATAAGATTATTATTCTATCAGATAATGAGACTGAAGCGTTTTCGTAAATAGTCTCGTAGCGAAACTTGAAACCATTGTGTATATAAATCAAAAATTAATATTTTTATCACAAAATAAAATGGCTCTCAATGAAGAAAACAGTTTTGAAAAACTGAACTCTAATAACTATATAAACTGGAAGTTTAAAATTGAAATGGTATTAATCAAGGAAGATCTTTACGATCTCGTTGATACTCAAAACCCTCTGATTGGTTAGAAAGTGATCAAAAAGCCAGAGCACTAATAAATTTGCCTATAGAAAAACAACAAAATAATTCACGTTAAAAACGAAAAAAAACTGCAAAAGCGACTTTAGATGCTTTAAAGAAAGCTGAAGAGCGATCAAATTTGACAAGAAAATTATTCATACTTAGGAAATTATACAGCATGAAATTAATAGAAAGTGGTAACATGAACATGTTATGACATAATGGAGCTAATAGATAAGCTAGGCGCTATCGGTGAAAATGAAAATTATTCACAGATTTCTGCGTTACCCTTATGTTCAATACCTTCAAGTTATGATAACTTAATAACTGCTCTTGAGATTAACTAAGCGTAGATTACGTTAAAAATAAATTAATCGATGAATACGGTAGAAGAGAGGAATATCAAAACGTAAATTCTAACAGCGCTTTTAAATTACGAAAAGGATCAAATTTTCAGCCTAATCGCCAAAATAAATTTTGTAGCTACTGCCATAAGAAAAATCATGTTAAATCTGAATGTTGGCATTTTAAAAATAAAAGCGGTAATCAAAGAAAATTTTCAAATTATAAAAATAGCGATAAATATAATGAACACGAATCCCCTACTCGTTTCGAAACTGAAACTCTAAATGGAGCTGCGTCATCAAAATCCAACGTAGCAAAATATTCACTACTCGCGAATAAAAAGATTACAAAATCGAGCTTGGTAACAGATTCCGGCAGAAGTTGTCACATATTTAAAGATAAACAGAACTTCACTGAATTGTAATCTGAAAACAATAGTCCTGTCATATTTGCAGACGGGAACAAGTTAACAGTTCGCAGTTTAGGAAATGTTTCTTTACAAGCGTTGACGTCGGATAATAATATAAATACAGCGATCTTGACAAAAGTATTATATTTACCAAGAGTTAGAAACAAATTTAATAGCAATAAAGAAAGCCACAGAAAATGGATGTAGCGTAATATTTGATAAAAATAAATGCAAAATTATGCAAAGCAATAATGCTTGTTTAGAAGGGAAAATAGATGACTCCCTTTATGAGGTGGTTTTAGAAAACTCGCGAACAAAAATTGTTGCCCAATTGGCATTTCATTGTGATATTAAAAACTGTGTAGACCTTTCGCACAAAAGACTTCGGCATAGAAATAACAGTTCCATTAAGCAGCTAATTTCTGAAAAATTAGCAAACGGTATCAAAATTGATAATTGTAAACATATCACTACATGTGAAAACTGTATAAAATCAAATCTAACTGCTCTGCTATATCCCAAAATAGCTGACTACAGGGCAAGAAAACCTCTCGAGCTCGTACATTCTGATCTCTGCGGTCCTATACGAAATTCATTAGGTGGGAAATCATATTTCTTTACTCTTATTTATGATTATAGTAGGTTTACAATGATGTATTTGATCCCGAGGAAAAATGAAGTATTCTCAAAACTGAGGGAATCTATATCTATGATAGAAATTAAATTTGGTAGAAGAATACAAACTCTGAGAACAAATAATGGAGGTGAATATATGAGTAACGAAATAGAAAATTATTAATTGAACAAGGAATACATCACCAATTAACTGTATTAACCTTCTCAGAATGGAGTTGCAGAACCAAAAAACAGGACTTTAACTGAAATGATTAAGTGTATGCTCTCTGAAGCTGGTTTACCACATAACTTCTGTGGTGAAACGGTATGCACAGCAACATACTTGCAGAATCGTCTCCCAACAAAACCAAATAAAAAGACACCTTATGAATTGTGGACAAATCTCAAACCAGATTTATCGCACATTAAAATTTTTGTATGTAAAGCTTATGCTTACGTTCATAAACAGAAACGAGGAAAGTTAGACGATAAAGCGGTTGAAGGAGTATTCTCGGGTTAAGGTAATAGATCTAAGGGTTACAGAATTTATTTAGGAGATAATAATATAATGATAAGCAGAACGGTAAAATTCGTGGAAAATTCTCTTCCTTATGCTAGAAAGGAACTCAGAAACCAGGAAGAAAAAACGAAACAGCTGCATAAATTAGATCTGGAACATGAAGAAAACCAGAAAATGGAGGAAGAAGAATCCAATGAAAGAATAGAAGTAAACCCATGTGAAGACGAAGAAAGTAATTCACAGGTAAAGTAAATAATCAATCCAGAAAATCAAAAAGAGAAAGATATAAAGCCAGGCTAGTCGCAAAAGGTTTTTCACAAAAATTCGTATCTGACTGATGAAATCTTCGCACCTGTAGTCGCATATACTACAATAAGAGCTTTCTTAGCTGCAGCTGCGTACAAAAATCTAAACGTTACGCATGTTGATATAAAAACTGCTTTCTTACATGGAAATTTAGAAGACGAGGTCTGCATGTCCTAACCAGAAGGCTACATTGCAGCAGAACAAGAACAGAACGTTTGCAAACTAAATAAGGCCATCTATGGTTTAAAACAAGCCGCAAGACCTTGGCATCTTAAAATTGGAGAATCACTTATGAAATACGGTTTGAACAAAGTAAAGCCGATCCATGTCTATTTAAATTCGCAATCAACGGAAACTCAATGTACATAATTGTCTACGTAGATGATTTGCTTATAGCTGGGAATGGAGAAGAAAAATTATAAATTAACTGGAAGAAGAATATGAATTGAAAAGTCGAAGTCACTTACTATTTAGGAATAAATATAGAAAGATCTAAAGAAGTAAATTTTGCTGTAAATCAGAAAAACAAAATTGAAGAAATTGTTGAAAAATTTAACTTAAAAGAAACAAAACCATCTAATACTCCCATGGATTCAAATTAACTGAAACTAGAAGAAGATGATCTACTGCCAAATAATACTCAGTACAGACAAGCAATAAGGACATTACTATATGTTGCAACAGTATCAAGGCCTGACATCTCAGTAGCTGTCAACATCCTCAGCAGAAGAAATGAAAAACCAAGAGAAAGAGATTGGAATGCTGTGAAGCGAATAATAAGATATTTGAAAACTACAGCTGAATTAAAGCTAATTATCAACAAAAATAAAGAACCAATCTTAAATGCTCTCTGTGACGCGGACTGGGCAAATGATAAATCGAACAGAAAATCAACCAGTGGAAATCTATTCAAGCTAGGAAATAGTCCAATACAGTGGACTTCAAAACGTCAAAACTGTGTTGAGCTCTCGACAACTGAAGCTGAATATGTTTCATCAGACAATACTGCACAAGAGTGCATATGGTTGATAAATCTTGCAAAAGACCTGGACTTACCGAAATCTCTACCAGTTACAATTTATGAAGACAACCAGTCGTGCATTAAGCTGTCACAATCTGACAAGTATCATTCAAGAACGAAACATATAGATGTGAAATTTCACAACAAACGACATCTCAGAGAAACTGGTATGACAGAGTCAGAATACTGCCAAAGCAAGGAAATGACGGTCAATATCCTGACGAAACCACTACCACGTCCTCAACATCGAACCAACTTGCAATTAAAAACTGTTTCTTATTCAGAAAACAAGTGTTGGACATACGTGTTTTCAAGAATAAGAAAACTACAAGAGTTCTTCTTCTTCACGCTAACAGATGGCTTTCACTAAACTCGGAACTAAAAACTTTGGACTAATACCTTTACATTCTTTCCTTGTAACTCTTCTCTTTTAGCTGTATCTTTTGTAGGCTGTCGTGCTAGTTCTAATAAATCTATATATTTTTCCCAAGCAGTGCCCTGAGAACCTCTCAACATTAATTGCAGATTATATACACATATTTTTATTTAGATAAAGTTTCTGATCTGATCTCCTCTGCAAACTACTGAAAATAAAGTAAGTGAAAATTCTCTTACTCTTTTAATTTGGAATAAGGTTATTGTTCTACCGTTTTCATTATTAATAAGCGGGGTTTACACGCGAACAGTAAAACCGACAGTAAGCTGTCACTGTCAAGTTCGGACAGAGACTTGCCGTGGCCCGGTTAAAACTTTTATGATTCTGCCCATGCGTCATCTCTTATTGTCGGTTTTACTGTTCGCATGTAAACCCCGATATAGAGATAGGAATTTAATGTTTTTCCAGCTAAACATTAGTTATTGTACTTACACTTAAAATAATGTTAATGCTTTTGAATCGCAACCTAATATGCCAGAGAGAAAACCACCAATAAAATTACACAAAACCAAAGTAAGAATTTGAGAATTTGTCCTCTTTGAAAATAGCCAAGCTCAAGAATATATTACAAATAGTAAACATTCATTTAAAAGAGGGGAAAATAACGTGGTCATGAATCGCTTCTGGGTTGGGTTCTCTTAAGTTGAAATTATGTAGCCAGTAGAATCTGTTTAGAATAATCATATTTATTATAATCAGTTATTTATTCCAATAAGATTATTCAATGAAAATAGTGATTAACCAAATTTAATCTTCAGTTAATATTTTATTTTAAGTTACAATTAACTCAATATTTTAAGTGCAATGCTTGTTTTCCTTTATTAAAGTATTTTCTCCCAAAACTGTTGAAAAATTTAAAAAAAATCTTTCTAGCTTTTGGAGTATTTAAAAAAGTGAAATTCTAGAAGACAGCATATTTTATGTAGAATATGAAGAAAAAAGAGAAAGAGAGTTCCCTAGAAATAAAACTTTCCTGCTCGAAATTGCTTCAGCATATGTAAAAAAAAGTTCCCATACTCACTCAGGGAAACGGCTGACTTTTTCACTAAGGGTCCTTATGCACTTTTTTTAAACTCATTCCTACACGAGAAAACTGAGATTCTGCCTTGTTAGTTACAGCTAGGAAAATACTATCCATCTTGGGACAAGAATATTTTAGTTCAGTTCTGTTTATCCTACAAAACTACTTCCATTTCTTTTTAAGCTACTGTCTTTCAGAGTCAGAATTTTACATGTCACAGTCGGTTCAGGAATACTAGCTCTAATATATCTTCTGCATGAACACTGCAAACGGATACATTCACCATACCCTTTCCCTCTCACCAAATTTGGCATATAGTTATTTCTTGGGTAGCAGGTACTCACAGACAAAGGGTTTTCAAAATTCAGTTAGATTTTTAATTAATTAAAAATAACCGAAATTAGCATTTTTCCTCAATAACTTCGGAGAATATCATCGTCAAAAATCTCTTTTAAACTTGTATGTTAAAAACCTCTTTTACTTATTCAACCAGCGGGAGTGGTCTCTCTTAAACTTTCTCGTAAACTCCCTAACACAGGTGGAGAAAAAAAATAAGCGAAACTGCAGTAAAACGCTCCAGGCGTCCCTAACACAAGTGAATAAAAAATAAGTCAAACGGCAGTAACATGCGCCATTCCTTAACACAGGTGGGGAAAAACGCGCGCCTTTTTTTGCGTCGTAGAATAGTGAAGAAACCAAATATACAATTCGGACGCCTTTTTTCCACCGACTGAAACGGAAATTGGGCACAGATCTACAAAAGTTGCTTTTTAGTAATACCAATTTCATTCCCGTGGAGTATTTTGAGCGGATTTGCACTAAATTGAGATGACAGAGCAGAAAAAAGATTCCAAGTAATAGAATACACGTTGGGAGCGGTGAGTAAAAGATAAGAACATTTTACGGAGATAATTCTCATACTCTCAGTAATTGATTATTTATTTTAACTGCTCAGTTTCTTTCTGGACAGCCTATGAATAACGTGTGCTATTTTTCTTCAACGTCGGCTCTCATGAAAACAAATTACTTATTTTCGAAATAAATCAAGCACACAGGAAAGACAACAAGTGGGGTTAGATTCGGGCCATATATAATCAAAATATTCTTCCGAGTTCAGATTTATGAGTACATCGTTTTACTTAACCCAAATTTTTAGGGCCTGTAAATAGTATTCAGATAATAAAACATAATAATAGTGAAACCGGATCCATGTTTCTTTTTGAATTGTTTCATAACCAACGTTACTTTAGAAGCAGTCGTGAAAAAGGAAAAAAACCTTTCTTTTCATCTGCATTTTTTATCCGCAATCACCAGAAATATGGGAAAACATTACTACAGACTCCGCCAAATTGAATAAATAACTCATCGGTTATTTGATACAGTACCCCTTATTTATTTTCTTTGGAAGACAATTACCGTTCACTGAGATCATTTTTCTGCTATAATATTTTCTTTCCACTGAGATAAATAAAAAAACCTTCTCCCTTTGCATAAATAATACCGGATTACATAAAAATTAATTACACGTTACACAAAATCCTTCGCGTCCAATCGAATTTGGAACATTACGAAATTAATAACTCTGAGCTCTTTCCAGCCCCACAAAGTACGTGGACGAAAAATGATCCTTCAAAATTGGTAGAGTTGGATAGGAACGTAGTTCTGGTACGTCCTTTCTGTGTTGTGCGGTAGTTATGTAAGATTAATGAATAGAGGGTAGCCTTAACTCATTTTCGCCATTTTGTTTTTATCCTTTGCCTTGCATTGGGATCTTCCATGTGGCCTGTCAATTTCTTTTTTTATTCATCGGGAAAGGAGATATATTTATTCGCTAATAGATAATTCCCGCAATATGTGTTTGGTCTGAAGAAGAGAAACAACATTCAATTTGCTATTTAGCTTTTTATCATCCCTCTCCAAATGGATATAATGCCACAGTGATTGAGTTAATGTGCTTAGGAAAGTAGGCTTCATGCTCTTTGCTATTAGGCATGTTTTCCCATGACATGTATGTAACAACCTAATTTGGTTATGTCAAGTATTGAGGTTAACAAGATTACTCAGATAAAACAGTTTTAGAAACAACATTCGTTGTTAATATAAATAAATAAGAAGTTCAATAAATGATGTGAAAAAAGAGGAGTGTTGATAAAAAAAATGGAAAGAACTAGCAGGATTCACATAATTATTTATATATTACCAAGGCCTAATGAAGAATTTTTTTTATGGAGCATCAGTATGAAGAATTTTTTTATGGAGCATCAAAATATATCATCGCTGTTACAAGTATATCAAATTGTGTCTAGAACCACACACAGCTAAAAGTACAAAATTTTCCGTAACAGCTCCAGCCACTAGCGACATCTGCTATTTTGTGATAATGTACAACAATTTGAGAGAAGATGCAGCTAACTTATTCTAGTTTTTTGAATCAAATAATGTTTTGGTAAATTTGACATGCAGCATTTTGATATAAAAATGATTATATTCAAACCGGGCAATGGATATATACAGAGAGAGAGAAAGTGCCTATCGGTCTTATACCAAGGAAATTACGATTAAAACGGAGGTAAATCAATGCAGTTGCCAAAGTACTCATAACTACTCTGCTTTGCTATATGCTACTATACGATTAATAAAGATTTTTTAAAAATTAAATGAAACCATTTTTATATATGTGATAAAAGATTTTTATAGGTTTGAATAGGCCGCGGTGGCCTAGTGGTAAGGTCTCGGCTTTGGGGACAGAGGGTTCGAGATCCGATTCCACTGAAGATCCGCCGTGTATGGGGCCTATTAAATCATAAGTAATGGCCAAATGTCCTCCCGTTGGTGTGGTGCGGAAGTTTGGAGAGGGGGTGCCAGCTCAGGTGTCGTCCTCGTAAACTGACGGCGGTTCAAAATTACAAGGTCCGTCCCAAAATAGCCCTAGTGTTGGCTCAAAACGGGACTATAAGTGTTTTAATTTTTGTGCTCTGTTTTTGGCGCCGTGTTGCCTGTTGCAATTTATTTTTATCTCAAGTGTGTATACGTCTTTAAACTTTTAAACTGCCGGTGTGTTTTTGGAGGATTCGGTGCTTGAGTGTTTTGAATTTTTAACCCTTGCCTTTTGGAAATGAACTTTAATTTTTTTTAAAAATACGACTTTTAGAATCATAGTGTGTTTTAACGTTTTTGTGATTATGTGCTTTCTTTTTTAATTATATATGCGTTTGCAAAATTTTTATGATTTTTTGTATTCTCTGTGTTCAACTTTTTATTTTCTAGAGCATTTTTTTTATTTGCTCGTCGTGGCTTTCGTTTTTTGTGTGTTTGTTGTTTATGGCACTCTGTAAATGGAGTTTTCTCTGTAGTATGCTTTTCTTTAAATAAATAAATAGATATATTCTAAATCATAATAAAAATGTTTAATTAAAATACTTGATTTTTAATTATAAAAAATATAGTGTATTTCACTATAATTGAAAGTACCTAAATAAGTACTAGATAATTGATGCAAAATATGAAAACATAAATACAAATATTTATTTTTTCCTAAAATTATAACAAACTTCAAGAAAGTTGTAATAATTAATACTTTAAAGCCTTATGAAAAATCTTCTATTTTTGTACTCAACTGATATGAGGGAATTGGAACCGATATTTTAGTACTATCCTCTTCTAATTCGGAATCTGAAGGTTGAGAACTGTCTGAAGAACTCGAATAATTTATTGTTTTGTCATTATAATCGTAAAAATCCATAGATGGGTCATTTAAAAATTTATGTAATTCCTCCTCGGAAAGATAACGTGTTCTTTTCGAAAATCCAATAATTCTAATCCAATGATTCACAAACACGTGATCGACTAAAATCTGACCTCGGAGAGAGAAATACTAATGTACGGGACCAATCTTTTGAAAGAAACATGGAATAGTATCGCCATCTGATAGAAAACATTTTGTTCCAAAAGCCCAACGCATATATGCACCCGTCCCACAGAAGCAATTTCACTGTAACGCATGGATGCGGCGCTCGGCCCTGAGAGGAATCTAGCGCAAACGCACATATGCGGCGCTCGTCCCGAAGGGGTGTTTTAAGGAGTTTTTCACAATTTTTTGTTATTCATTTCTCGTAAAAAAATGCTGTGCCGGAACGGCGTTCCGGCTCCATTACATCCTTGGGTAGGGAGCACTAACCATGAAACGCTCATGATCTGTGACTGATTAATTATCATTTTAATAAAAAATGATTTTAAATAGTTAAAAATTGATTAATAATTTAAGGGTTTTTTTCTCAGCAATTTTTCTTTTTAAAGACTTGCATTATGTTTCTCGATAGTGCTGTGGGTTAAAGGAGTTTATGAACTAAAAGTTCTTCACCTCCAGTCAGCTATTGCTAAGAAAATAGTGGCAATGCAATTACTGTTACCTAATAAAACTTGGAAGTGTCATATTAATTTAATGAAGTAATAGAAATTAGCTGATGCTTCATATACTTAAAGAAAAAAATAATACAACAATAAGAGAAAAGAAAAGAGGGGGAAGAAGTTAAATGCAGTTAGTTGGATTTTTACATAACGAATGTATATCAGCATTCCGGCTCCGCTCAGGAGTCGTGCTGGTATGGTGAGGCATCAAGTCGTGGGAAGATTAGTAATTGCGCAGTCTTCTAGGTCTTGTTACATTCTTTGGGTCAAATGTAGCAATTACTTTCAGTGCTTCGTAGTCGTTAATATCCAATTTTTCAAAGTTTTTTTAAATCATCAATATGCAGTTTTATTTTTTTATGTGTTTGGCATTGCTGCCCATGAAGAATTTGTAAAAGTTTATATCCAGTGAATCGTACTTTTTGCATGCATTTTCAACCAGTATCCTGCTGAAATCAAATTCATTGGATAACGAACAAATTTCTAAATTTCTCTTCTCAGAGGATATGCGCTACTCATATGCTCTATTGTAATTTATAAAGAAATCACCTCGTACTTACACTCTGCCCTCCGGTGTGTTAGAATGTCCAACAGCCGCGAATAGTAAGTGTAGTATTGTCTGCTACAAGAAATGTACTTTTTCCTTTTTCGCTTCCTTGGTCCAAGATTGTCCAGTGCCTACGTGCAGGAGGTCAGTTAAAGGTCACTTTCTCACCACATTACGAGCGGGGGAGGCTATAATGTCACTCTGAAATAGCGCCTGACAACAAGCTTGTCCAATCAGACGTTGTTTTTTCGGTGACGCAAGGCACCAAGGATGTGAACAGGAGTTACATGTTTTCACTTGAAAAAGGATTATTCGAGAATCGAGACGCGCTGCTGGATGATTTTTTTGGAAGAAAGAAAAAAATGGTGTATATACGTCGTTCCGGTGTGGACGGTTTGAACTGTGTCCTTCTTGCGCAGTTTTTTGCACGAGAAAGAGTCGTGATGCATAACTATTGATGAAGGAGGAATCCGACCAATTTTGGATATCGCAGGGACCGAACAGATAAGACCTTTTCATTTATCAGTATATTTGTTTACGTATTTCATGGCGGACAACAAATTTTTTGCATCTAATTCTTACCCCCTTTCCATAAAAAAAGAGAGGAACTTCAGGACTATTTCAAAAAGATTTCTCGGACTTTTTGAGTTTCTAGGTTAATGCAATATTTGTGTGTGTGTGTTTTTTTCTCGCGAATGTTGATCAACATTAGTAGTTTATGAAAAGGGGCCCCCTGATAATATCCTGTTAACATGTAGCCTAGAGATTAAGTTAATGTCAATTATTGTTTTTGTGTATCAATATAAATAAATCTTTTAGTTCTTTTTTTAGGAGTAATTTTCTTTGTATTCATGTCTGACATTGTTAACTCTTCCTCTTTTTTTATATTTATGCATGCTATCCTTCCTTTGTTTTTATTGTTAGTAAAAAAAAAGTATTAATATATATATACGAACGAATTAATTGAACAAATGCATTTTTTAAATCTAATGAACTGCAGTTTTATGTATCTAAGTGTTTATATATTGTATTATATAATATCAAGTTAACAATTTATGTGCTTAAATATCAAGTTAGAAATTTAACAATTATATATATTTAAGTGTTTCAATCCATCAAGTAAACCACTTAACAATTTAGGTATATATGATATTATATTATGGATAATAACAATTTAACAATTTATATGTTTAAGTAAAAAATTCATCAAGTAAACCCCATAACAATTTATGCTTTTATATAACAATTTATAAAGTAAACCATACAACAGTAAGACAGTTATTATGGTCAGTTACAAAGCAGTCATTACCGGCCGATGCACCAACCTCTCACGTGAGAGGTAAGTATGACCCGTCATCGGTGATGTTTACCCAGGGGAAGCGAGAACCCGCTCATTTAATCGGCGACTTCTCATCAATAAACTCGCGGTGTTCCCCGGTACTATATATAACAATAATACTCAATAGGTCAACATAATAATACTCAATATAGCAATAATCTCACAATGAAGAATTTTCTCAGCCCTGCCGTATCACCCTGGGAAAACTGAATGGCCTTGCCACCGCGAATTGCCAATTCGAGCTCTGTGGCTGACTCATAATAGCCCTCATTACGAGCAGCACATGCGACAACTCCTCAAAGAGAGGTACGACCCTTCAACGGCGATAGGCCCATAGGAGCAATACCATCATTATTGCACCCTCCTAGGAAGCGAGACCCCGCTTATTTATACGGCAACTTCTCATTCCCATATTTCAGATGCCCTCCCCCGGGGAAAATTCTCTATTGTAAAAAAAAGCACAGTTGTACATTTTTATTGTCAACTGCGACTTGAGACGGATTAAACTGCATTTCTGTCGGAGGAATAAAGTTTTTCCATTAACAATATAAATTCTTAAGATATAGTAATCAGTATATATAAAAATACCATTCTAAACTCGTTGAGAAATAAAACATGTTCTTATCATATGGATCTTCCTTCAGCTTAAACACGGCTTCATCCTTTACAACCCAAGCTACACGAAATTAATTCGAGGGAGACTGCTGTTTTTGAGTTAGGGGCGGCCTAAGGAGATAGAAAGTATTCTGAAGCAGCCTCCTGCTCACGATAAGGGCTTTATTGATGATCGTAAAGTACAAGGAGCTGGAAATATTTACCTTGTAGCCGCGCGCAGTAAATTCCGGCAAAACTGAAGGATAAATGGAGTCTGTTGTTTAGGGAAGGAGAAGGTATTAGATATACTTAGTAGTGTTTTTAAACAAGAATTTCAGCAAATAAACAGGATTTGGTAGTCTGAAAGAAAACACCATGCATCAGTGAAGAAAGGTGTATAGGCATAAGATGAAGGGATTTGTTACGTAAGTTTCAAGCAATTTATGGACACGCTGGTATTTATGTAAACAACTACCGATGATTGCGCAAGTGTGCTACAAATCTAATCAAAACTTTTTATCACTCTAAATTCAATATAGTATATCTGTACCAAAAAGGTAAATTATCTGAAATCCAGTTTTGCTGATTTTGATAATTTAATCGTATATGCATTAAACCGGCCAAAAGATGCCGTAGCTGTATCTCGAAAAAAACCGC
Source organism: Araneus ventricosus (assembly GCA_013235015.1). Taxonomy (NCBI): domain Eukaryota; kingdom Metazoa; phylum Arthropoda; class Arachnida; order Araneae; family Araneidae; genus Araneus; species Araneus ventricosus. The sequence goes on along the minus strand of BGPR01002259.1, from coordinate 98,729 downwards.
TTTAAAAAATAAATTACAGCTTCCGATACATTGTGCTCTGGAACTTCTTTTGGCACTCCAGTAAAATGTTAAAATGGTTACTTAACCCTTAAATGCCCAGTGTTGCCTTTAAGCAACATACGAAATTTTCTCTTCTAAAATCTTGAGAATAAGACTGAAGCTCTAATGCTTGTTGTTGCCTATATGCTGAAAATGTAGTTAAATCAGTTTACAACATATAGATGGCAGCCTGAAAAAAAATAAATTGATGTTTTCCCTTTGAGGCTGCATCTTTTTAGCTTTGTTCGTAAGCTTAAGAATACCACATTTTATTCTACAATAATGAAGGAAACTCCTTATCCGTATTATTAGTTATTCAAATTTAATATTATAGAATTTCATGAAGGAAGTTTTTTTCTGAAATAAAGACCAGTGTTGTCAGCTGTTAACAAATTGCTTTTTAGCCATAAACCATACTTAAAACAAAATAGGATTTTTTATAAGTATTTTCCCCGTGTTTTATTCAAGAAATGAAAGTCAAAAAGCATTTTAAAATCAATTTTTAAAATATTGGGCTTTTAAGGGTTAAGATAGTATACCACTGACAGACAGATGAGTAATTATAAGCTGTTTAATTCCATTGGGAAACTTATTAAAATCCTGTTTTAATAATTGTGTATAACGCATAATTTATTGACATAAAGTGACCAAAGTCCCGTATTTCGACTTTTTACCCAGACTGAAAAATAAAATGTCCCGATGTCCCAATTTTTACTCATCTGTAAATAGCTGAAATTGGAAAAAATTAACTATATTTATGAAGTTAAAAAATAGCATCTAAAGAATCTTCCTTCCCAACTTTTGCTATATATAGAATAGGGTCACTCTCATATGACGAATATGGAAAATTAAATTCAAGGAAAATAGTAAAAGTATAGCAAATATGCCTTATCTTTGCTTCTTTATCTCTTCTCGATTTTATCAATTTTTTTAATAATTCAAAGTTTACCTGTTTCTGAATTTTTTAAATTTATTTACTTTTTTAATTTTTCCCAATATCTCCCGCTCTTGGCTTCTAGAACGCTCAGGATTGAACCATATAAAATCTGGTTAATCTCGTTTCTGACAGTATCATTGGGATATGAATATTTTAAATCTTAAGAAGGGAATCCCCTTCTTCCTTTTAAACTAAGAATCCTGAAGATAAGAACTCCCGCTTTCCACACGCACATACAAAAAAATACATTTGTAAAAGAGTTAACTGAAAGATCAATTTTTCTGTTTAATATCATATGATCAGTGTTAAATAATGGTAAATCGGCCAGAATTTTTGGAGTAGGTTTTATTTCATGATAATGGGATGTACGTGGCATTAATTTTTAAAATACAGTAAAACTTCGATTAACCGTCACTGTCCGGATCAGGGCTGTGGCGGATAACCAAATAGACGGATAACAGAAATCTCTTAAGACATATGTACAGTAACATGATTTCACTGTTGGCTTGGGACAAAAAAAAACAAAATCATTTAAAAGTGAATAATGCATACATATTGTATTTAATTTTACAAATAGATATATACAAACAATACATCAATACAAACTTCAGTATAAGAGTAGTAATGTATAGAAATGTATTGTAATACTTACTATAAAGTATTGTATTTTTAGACGACGGATAACAGAAACTGAGGGGTAAGGGAGTGACGGTTATTCGAAGTTTTAATGCATTAGACATCATTTTGCATTAATAAATATTATATATTTTCATATTTGCCACAATTGAATTTACGCCAGGTGAGAAAGCGTCTTTAAATGTTGCCATATGTTTTATCAAAAATTTAAAGTAATTTATTTTAATATAATACAGTAGACTCTCGATTAACCGGGATCGGATTATCCGGGACAACCCCAAAAAATTTGAAGAGAAAAATCTTACAAGGAGAGGGCACGACTTGGGAAATTCAATTCGGGATGAAACTTGGCATATTAGTAGTATACCATTAGGGTGTTCACCCATCAATCTAAAAAAGTGCAATGGCCAACCAATTCGGAGGAAATGGCCCTCAAACTTTGGGCACAACTTATATACCAGTAACTCTTCTGGAGAAATCAGTGCTCAGATAGCTCAGATGTCAGCGTGCTCGCTTATCATTCGGAAGGTCCGCAGTTCGGTCCTGGCTGAGGTTTCTTTATTTTTATTTTTTTCAAAATTATTCCAAATTAAATTAAAAATTAGAAAAATATTTTAAATCAAAACCTTAATTATTTTTATGCAGAAAATAACTTTATTTATATGATACTTGAATTAGAGATAAAATAATAATAAAAATAATATATAAACGGCAAAATAATTATAAATACATCTTTAATGGTGATAAATATGAACTATACTTAAAATTCTCATTCTAAATTCATTGAAAGTTTTAAATTATTGGATTTTTATATTCACAAATTCTTCGTTCTTATTTTATCTTGGAAACAGTAGAAAGCAGGTGTTAATATATTGAATACATATGCAGATGATCCAATATTTTAATGCTGGAATAAAAATAGCAGAGAGCAGCTGTTAATCTATTAAATGCGTAGGCAGATGGTCCGAAATTTCAATAATTGAAAAGGGACCAATGGATAAATGGCTTTACTCATTATCGTATGAAATTCTTCGACAGTGCTTTTACTTCGGGCCCTGAACACTTACTAGCCCTGAACAAACGAGGTTATTCACCTTGGATTTTGAAATGTTTAGCATTGTTTTTTGAATAAATTAGCACAATACAGAGAGTTAAAAAATTCCAAAGTGAAAATGTCTATGAATTATAATACTGCTAGTGTGTCGGAGGTTGAAGATGGAACCACACAGGAATCACTATACAGTGAAGTGTCAAAGTTGAGATTAAAAGATGCTGTTATTTATTATCAAGGTTTATTGGCTCAATATAATTTAATTTCATCAGAATCTTCAGCTTGAATTTCTCATGAAGCAATGTTGATGGGTGAAGAAATTTTTAAATATACTTTGGCCATCCTGGCTGAAAAAATTATTGTCAGTGATGAAGAACTTATTCATGAAAATGAAAGGTGTCAAGAAAGTTATTTTCTGCACAAAAATAATTAAAGTTTTAATTTAAAATATTTTTTAAAATTTTTAATTTAATTTGGAATAATATTGAAAAAAAACGCAGCCAGGACCGAACTGCGGACCTAGCGAATGGTAATCGAGTACGCTGACATCTAAGCTATCAGCGCACTGATTGTTTGTGGAGAGTTACTGGTATATAAGTTGTGCTCAAAGTTTGAGGGCCATTTCCTCCGAATTGACTGGGCATTGCACTTTTTTAGATTAATGGGTGAGCAACCTAATGGTATGCTACTAATATGCCAAGTTTCATCACGAATTGAATTTCCCAAGTCGTGCCCTCTCCTTGTTAGAAGATTTGAGAAAGTTAGACTGTTCTGAAAATGTGGATGAAGAAGCAGTGGAAAATGGATTAACGAAGATTCGACATTGGAATGTTCCGAAGTTTTAAGTGACGATGATATTGTGTCCAGTGCAATTTGTAGTTCAGAAGAAACAAGGAATTTCGAAGAACGTCCTGCAAGTGATAAGAAAAATCTTGTAACTCATCAAAAATTAAGTCTCAGTGACGCATTAGTACACACTGAGGCGTTACTTAATTACTTGGAGCAAGAAGATGAAAGCACGCCTGCAAAAAAATGATATTGAGAAATCTGCGTAGTATAATTCGTCGAAGAATAAATGAAAAACAGAAACAGACTTATATCATTTCATTCTTCACAAAACAGTGAGGTAAACTAAATCCGTTTTTCTTTTTAATTGTAAATCTAAATAAAATTAAAATTTCTTCTTGATTCTTTTTCTTTTGTATTAATTAAACTATTAATGTCTTATTGTATAATAATTTTACATTTTCTATCATTTTTCCAAAATTTGCATAAATTGGATTATACGGGATATTCGTTTATCCGGACATATAAGCGTTTCCCGACCATCCCGGTTAATTGAGAGTCTACTGTAGTTCTTATTTTGTTGATTTTCTAGGTTAAAATAGTTATTAAACCCTTATATGTATGTGTAACGTAAAAATTGTCCAAAAGGCAGTGTCTTCTGAAAATTCAATATCCTTGTGCTCTTTTTCTGAAGAAAAAATTTAATTCATTAATATATTTTAATTAAAAATTATTTGGGGCCAAACTATGCAATATTTTTATGCAACATATTTATTCAAAAATTTTATGAATAAAAAAATGACAATTTTTCTTTAAAGCCGTTTTTCTAGACTTTTTCTCATGAAATATTTTCAAAACTCAGCATATAAGTATTTACATATATTTAAAATAAAGTAGAAAGTTGAATTTAAATTCTTTTTCTGTTGAAACTAAGGAAATTCTTAATTTTGTTATGATTCCAGGCTGATTATAAAACTAATCTCAAAGAAAATAAACTTATTTATAAAAAGTACAATACTTCAGTTAATTAACCTTCTTTCGATTTGCCTTTTACAAAGAACACGTATTAATCAATCAAAATTATAGATTTATTAATTTTCTTAAGAAAACTTTCCTCTTGCGTAAACATCATATTTTCTTCAAAGAAACCATTCATACATTTAACGACAATTGTTGGATAATGTTTTTATATTTTAATAAATCTCGGAATTCCATTTGAGAAATAACTTAAGTTGGACGTTGTTCATTAAATTTCTTTCACTTGGAATTAGCAGTTTCATAAAAATTACAAATATTGAGTGAAACCCTTTTTGAGAAAAATTCCTTTAACAGAAATCGCTGAGTAATAGTTTTAGTTCATTCAAATCGGTAAACTCAAAAGCAGATGCTTGTGATTAAGTGGAAGAGAACAGTTTCCTGAATGTAAAACTGTAAAAAGAAAGATGAAATATTCTTTACAAGTTGCAAATGAAAGAAGAAAAGTTTCATTCTAAGAAATTCTCTTTCAGGAAATATAATGATGCGTAGCGTATTTTGGAATCGCCTTTAACTGCAGTGATTTGTTCTTAAATATTTCAAATATTGCCGTAATTCTAAAATCTATTCAATTTCCAATCTGGTTAGAAATTAATTTTGATGGAAATTTAATGTTGTTTATGTATGCATGAAATTATATTTCGAAAGCTGCAATATTATTTTTCTAAATTATGCACAAACGGAAACTTCTGTTCTTTGGGAATGACAAGTTAATGAATTTTCATGAGTACAAACTTCAATAACTGGAAAATTCTGAAAAAGATCTAAAACTCATTCAGTGATAAACAATGAATAAAAGCAGATTAATTATTATCTCAAACATAAAATATTTATTATAATGAAACATCATGACGTGGTTCTATTTTTTTGGTGGGGGGGGGGAGGGGATGGCTTGAAAGAATTCTAGTTTAATATATTTCATTTAAATGTTATTTAGTTATTCACTTTTTAAAGTGAAGATATTAAATATTTTGTTCATGGTAAAGTCAATGGAGAAGAATTAAAAATAAAATTTTAACAATTTAAAGAAATAACTAACGACAATTCATCTGGTATTATTGAACAGACAATTGTTTTGAATTTTTTGATAACATAAAAATCTTTTGTTTCGCATAAAAATACTCGGAAGTTATCGCTGGAAATAATACTGAATCGAAAACAGCAGGGATATCTTGACTGCGAAAAAAGTAATTTTTGATACATTTAGAGGTTTTAAAGGATGGAAGTAGGGGTGGGAAAAACCTGCCAGTTTAAACCGAAAGCCGATTTTTTTTTCCTTTCGGTTAACCGTTTTTTTCCGGTTATTTTTTGTCCAGGTTATAACCGGTTATTTATTTTAAATCCCATAACAGGGTAAGAAAACAGGCAAAATCAGCTATCAAAAGATAGGCTCGATTTTAGGTTCGAGTTACGAAGTTTTGAATTTCATCATCGTAGGCCAATCAACGGCCACCGCTTCTTTGAGGCGAACATTGAAATGGTCTAAATCAGTCATAGTCAAGCTTTCATAACTCGATTAGTTTTGGTCACAGACGAGTAGAACATTTTGCTTAAAATTTTGTTGCGTTAAAAATATTTTAATAAATATGATTAATAGGACCGAAGGAATTCATAAAACTTTTTAGACATAGTTATTTTTTATTATTATACATATATACGCAAACAACAGAAAATACGATTATTTACTTCTGTACTCTCTAATTCCTTTTTTTATGTGTTAATACAATTCTTAAAATGTTGTCTTCAATACTTACATATTGTATTAATTACACATTTATTATTATTATTACTTATTGTATCATTACTTATTTATAATCATCATTTATTACATTAATTACTTATTTATTGATATTAATTATTGTATTAATACTTATTTGCTGTATATTATTATTAATAAAAAGTTTTGTCTATAAACGTTGTTTTCTTTAAAACGAAAACTGGTTATTTCAAAAATCGGTTATTTTGAGCGGTTTTACTTCCGTTTAAACCGAGTTAAAGAAACCGGTATAACCGAAACACCGGTTGTTTTGGCAATAACCGCCAACCCTAGATGGAAGTCGATAACGATTGACTGTATAACACATTGGTAATTTACACATATATAGAATTATGTGATTATTTCGAAGGGAGATCACTCCCAGTTTTAACAACAGTGAGCAAGATAATACAGAAAATATCATTAATAAGCAAAAAGAACCAAGTTGATTTCCATTCCGTGCTTTTTTATTCTACTGATCAGAAAATGTTTGTATGTAAATGAAATGTAAAAATGTCTTTAAAGCATTTCTTCTATTATGATAAATTTTCTAAAACTAAAACTGACAAACAATCAACTGCTTGGTCCTTCAACTTGCAATTGTATGATACATAAAATAAAGTTATTAACTACTTATATGAAAAGGCAATTCATATTTTGCAATGCACTTACTTATTTAAAAGAAGGTATTAAGCAATGAAGAATGCCAAACAATCGGGACCTGAAAGACAAAAATCATTTAATCAACCGTAGGAAATATTCTTATGCAATTGATATCAGAAATATGTGTAAAGATAAAAATATTTTGGATGTGAAATAAATAGTTAATTTTTTTATTGCAATTCAAAGTTATATGAAAAGACCTTGATCTCGATTAATGCATTTTCACTGAAAATATATTGTTGTTGACAGTGAGTTTATAACAGAAACGTAACATATTTTTTTCCGTATAATGTCTCCCACTCGGGAACGAATATGAACGAACGAGAAATGATACGGCGGTTTCTCACCCACGAATACGTGGATCAGAAGCCGCCGGATAAATAAGCGGTTCTCGCTTCGGGTCGATAATCGGGTAACGATTAGGAATTTATTTACCGACGAAACGATTATGAATTTATTTACCGACGAAACGATTATGAATTTATTTTCGATAAGCGGGTCTGGTGGATACAATAATGGCTTGGCCTTGCCCACTGCCAGTGATAGTGCGTGCCTCCTACGGGAGGGTCGGACCGTAGGAGGCACCGATGATGGCTGGCCTCAACAATCGAGCTATGCTCCGGACGGCTTCGGGGTGAATTCGATACGAATTTCCGTATCATTTATCTGGCTCGATGACTTTTCATCTATCGTGTTCGCATATACCCGCACAGAAAAACAAAATTACCAAACTCGTTTCGTCATACTTACAGAGTTTGAACCGTGGATAACCATGAAAATCTCTAGGTCGAAGTTTCGACGATTAAAATACAGTAAACCGCGGATAACCGTGAAAATCTCTAGTTCGAAGTTTCGACCATTAAAATACAGTAAAACTTCTCTCCGCGGGGGGGCCCCCCTTCCTTAGCGGCCAATGACCATATTTATACGGCATGGAATTTTGACCTATGGGCATAATCTTAAAATAACCTCTAGGAACGGCCACTCAAAATCCCCTGAACGGCAGGGTTGGTAACCAATTCAACATCAATAAAATACATTCCTTTCAGAGAAAAGGGATGGGGGAAGAAAAACGAAAAATTCATACACTCAAAAACCACATTGGAAATCTGAACGAAATTAATCATTCCTTTTTCCAATGTGAAGAGAAAAGAAAATTTCGATCTCAGGGGTGTAGTGGAGCCAGAACGCAGTTCCGGCACTGCTATTTTTTCATGAGAAATGAATAAGACAAATTGTAAAAAACTCCTTAAGAACAGTGTGATTTTTGTAACCCAGGTTAGAGCATTTCGGCACTGCTTAATTTGCGACTATACCACTGTTCGAAGTCTACATGACTAGGGCATTCGAGTTCATTTGTTCCATTCAAACACTCATTCGGACTCTAAAAAAGAAGCTGCTGATATGGGTTGCGATCTTCAAAATGAAACATTTACTCAACAGACTTTACGGAAAATAAGTAATATTATTGTCCATTCCTCGACAGCTACGGACGAAACGATTAGGAATTTATTTTCCCAGGTAAAAAAGTTAAGTTGTGAAAATGTTATCTCCGAAAAGGCTGAAAGATCCAAGCAAACACGAATGCTATCTCTTTTCAAAAGAAAAAAAAGTTTAATATAAAGTACTTTTATCTTTAGATGATTCCTAAAATTTGCTTCGCTTTATCAGGAATAACGAATTAGGACTTGTTTAAAAGCCTTAACTGGTTTATTTTCTCCGCATTCTAATTAGATGACACCTTCTATTTTGGGAATATGTTTTCATTTTAATTCAATTGAGAATCAAAAGGAAAGTTAAAATATTTATGGATCCCACGTAATTTTTGTATCGGATTGTAACTTCTGTTGATGATTTTGTTTTAGTTAAGAAATTTAAAATTGCGATAATTCGATGCACGCACGGCGTAGGGCAAAATAGTTATGGGGTTAACCCTCTCAGGACGACTGTCACACCGGCATGCCAACTGCTTGGTAGCGTTGAGTGTGCGGACATCCTAAAAGGGCTAAATACATATTTTGTATTTTCAAACTTTATACTCCTTTAGAGCGGTCATCTCTCAGAGCGGCCAATTTTCTTTGAAATGGAGGGTGGCCCTGTGGAGAGGTTTCATTATTAATGCGGAACGTCTGGTCACTTTACCTATTGAGAACTATCATATAATGTATGTGAACAGTACGGTCAGCACAGAAGTTACAATAACAATTTAATTTTAATTAATATTAAAAATTTGTGCAATTTTAACATTTTATTTTAAATCATCGGTTGTTTTAAATCATAAAATCACTTAAAAACAATTACAAAATTCATTTCC